>CM019172.2:21160817-21238783 GCA_009739505.2 Apolygus lucorum
TTAAAAGTGTAAGCGAAGTAAACAGAACTCCAACTTTTATCGCTATAAGTTTGTAAAAAGGAATCTCGCCAGTCCACCCAGTTTCCATCGAGTGTGAGTTTGCATAACGTCGAAGTGTACCATTCAGTTGCCGTTTTTTTCCAAAAATAGGCGTAAATATTTGTATTTTATTCTCGTCATTAAAGACCTCATGCCTCTCACACTCTGCTTCAAATTATTCATCCACTCATTAGCATTATCTTTTCCCTGAAATGTGTTCAAGACAAACTGTTTTGAATGTGAGACATACTAATTTTCTTTTCTTCTTTAGCATTCAATCTTGCAGTTAATTTATCTATAAGTTTGATCAGTTCCGTTTGATTGTCTGTTGTTGTCTCAGGAGAAGCATGACGTGGGTTTAGTCGTTGATGCTGTACTAGTTCTTCCAAATACTCATCATTGAAAACAAAGTTGTCGTCTGCATCAAAATATAAAGGAACTATCGCCGAAGGCAGTGTAACCGTGATATTCCGGTACTGACCTAATTTCACCAAAGATTTACAAGCATTTCTCACAACAGGAATATTGAAAGTTCTTTGTGATTTTGGAGATTTTGATGCTCTAATGGGAAAGAATAAGTAACTTCATCTGATAGTAACCGAATCGTAGTTACTTTTATTACCTCAGAGTTGTTTTCCACCTCTCGTTCAAGATGGATTCGTACCTGTGTCGACTGCATCTTCAAGTCTTCAGGTTGACGAAAAACCGATTTATAAAGTTCAGACGGACCGATGTTTCTCCTTAAAGAATAAAGTTTATTTGCGTTAGTTTGACAAATAGAGTTTGAATATCAAATTATGGTTTGAAATTTTACAAAAGACTCTTACCTTAAAGAAAATCGGTTTTAAAGTCGTTTTTCAACTCTTCAGTTCAAAATCGTCAATGAATTAAAAAGAGTAAAATTAATTGATAAGAGTTATCACATATGGTATCTAGGGGCTCCTAACAAAAGTGGAGTGATTCACTTTACATATATATATATTTCAATATAAACCCTTAAATTTTCGTAGGGAGCGAACGGTTTGTCCTACAGAGCTCCGCGTGGTCTTAAAAAATTCTAAAAATTCTATAGAATCTTAAATTGAAGGAAAAACAATACCTTTATATCAACATTTTTTGAGTTAGGGCGTTTTCAAAATTTCAAAATTGATTTTGGAACCCTTAGAAGTGACCTACATCAACCAAAATCTTCGGGCACAACTAGACCCCAATTGGAGCCTACATACCAAATTTCATCAAATCGGTCAATGCTAAGTGGCAAAAGTGCCGCGTACGGCGGACGGCGTACGGCGGACGGCGGACGGACGGCCAAATTTTTATTTGATTTTGGATTCTACGTACCTTGAAACGTAAACCATAAAATTTTGAGGGGGTGTTAAAATTTTTTTTTTCTTGGTCGATTCCAAAGGTTCATTATTAAAAATAATAAACCAAAAACGCTGCAAATTATTACACAATGGTTTATTATTTTCTATATAGATCACTCGTCTACAAAATCACCAACCATCCAATATGAAAGAAAAAGAAAAAAAAAAAAAAAAAATCAAAAAAAAAAAAATCAAAAAAAATCAAAAAAAAAATCAAAAAAAAAAATCAACATCACCAACCATCGATTGCATTTCGGTCTGCTCTAATTTGAACGGAGATTAGGCCTCTTTTGCGATTCACACTCGTGTTTTGATTTTTATATATATATATTTCAATATAAACACTTAAATTTTCGTAGTGAGCGAACGGTTTGTCCTACAGAGCTCCGCGTGGTCTCAAAAAATTCTAAAAATTCTATAGAATCTTAAATTGAAGGAAAAACAATACCTTTATATTGAAATTTTTTGAGTTAGGGCTTTTTCAAAATTTCAAAATTGATTTTGGAACCCTTAGGAGTGACCTACATCAACCAAAAGCTTCGGGGCACAACTAGACCCCAAATGGAGCCTACATACCAAATTTCATCAAAATCGGTCAATGCTAAGTGGCAAAAGTGCCGCGTACGGCGTACGGCGTACGGCGGACGGACGGCCAAATTTTTATTCGATTTTTGGATTCTACGTACCTTGAAACGTAAACCATCAAATTTTGAGGGGGTGTTAAAATTTTTTTTTTCTTGGTCGATTCCAAAGGTTCATTATTGAAAATAATAACCAAAATCATCAAAATTTTCACACAAAAAAAAAAAAAAACAGAAATTGACCTATTACAAAAAAGTAACTTTAAAAAACTCCATGAGGCATTTTTTGTTGCAAATTAGTTGTAGAAACTACTCCCGATGTTTGATGGATAACTTATGGAACACCCTGAATGTTACAAGCAGATACCTCGTGACTAGGATAATAATTGTCTTATCAAAAAAAATTTTAATTGTCAGATATTATAATGGGTATCCTTGAGTGTCATAAATTTGTAAATTCTTATATAATATTTTAATCATTATTAAAATTTAATAATGATAAGGGTAACGCAATACTAGCGATTAGTTTGTTGTTGTCATAATCTTTTTATCAATAGTATCTATACTCTACGGTTGCGTTCTGATCACACTACTTCTCTTACATTAGACTACTCACTCGTCAAAAGCTCACCACAGTGAGTTTTCGGTGGTGTAGGGATGGGGTGGACCGGTGAATAATACCCCCCCGATCATGACACTTGCGGATAGTTCGTCCAAGGGTAAAGCATGTTCCATGCTAAAACGTCATTTTTCCAATTTCAAGTTCAAAATTTTAATGTTCATGTTTGGTCATTCATATTGTTAAGCTTCTTTAGTTCTTTCGGGCGGTGTTGTTATCTGTGAAAATATTGTTCATTCAAACGCTCCACAGTTCGTCGAACCGGGGCTTTTGACATTTTATGAATCAGAGAAGCAGTAAAAAAGGATTGCAAAATCCAATATGAGCGTTGGTGATAGATGTTCTGTTTAAACAACTATAAATGGAAAACGCGCTCACATCTCTATTTACATTTCACCGAATACATCGTATGGAAAAATCAAGAATTGTTTAAATTAAACTCGATGGCATTTAGTCCTAAATTGAAAGGATAGTTTGAAGTACTCGAAACAACATAATATGTTGTAAATATGTAGGTAAATATTATTTACCTTGATGTACCTACCTAGTAATCTGAACGGTATACGTTGAGGCTACTTCTGGAAACGTCAACACAGTGTTTGTATGTAACAGTTCAAATTTTGGGTTTTCTCCATCGCAAGGTTTTCTATGATTTTTCACAAAGTTGAACTTTTGAAATAGAAAACTAGCAAAGAATCTTCAAAACAAGTTGTAAGTATAGTTGTTTGGGATTGCACAACATTTTCTACGAATAACATTCTCAAGTTATGGAAAAGTCTTGTGAGATAACATAATAGTTTTTAAGTTTCTCTATCCTATCCTAGTTGTACATCAATATTATCATAAAAATTTTTTCCAATACTGAAGAAGGAATCCGGGCTATAGTTCAGAGAAATTTCAAGTAGACGACTATACTTACCAACCTAGTATGCACATATGTACATACCTATATGGTTGCAATAATGATGAATTTCAAAATAATTATCAACCTATCCTGGGGTTTTAATTTTACGTTGCTTCATAAAATATGTATTAAAAAATGACAACATAAAAAATGACACTATTCTTCGTGACCTTAAAAATTAAAATAGTACGTATACTTTGCATCCTCGTTTTAATTATCCGGCCATGGGAGATCTAGTGAGAACTATTAAAATTTTTTTCTCTCTCGTAGAAAGAACCCTGAATACACTAGGAAAAGGCTCGGAATAAAGTGGAAGGATCCATTATTGTGGTGTAAGAAGTCATTCCTATTCTGCCCTCAAAAGCAATAGAGGAGGAAAAGGTACTTCTACCAGGTATTGCAAATAAAGGTGGATGTGAACCAACCCATCAAAGTTTACGAGGTTCTTTGGAGGATTTTGTTGAGTTTCAGGGGTAGGTATATTGGTAATTCTGCGGTTACTTTTATTTTGTACGTAAGATGACTTATTGATGCACCGAATTATTCGGCTTTCGCTATCTATAACAGCAAAGAGCACTCATAATCCCTTGATTGTTATTAAATTTTGTACGTACACCGAAAATTAGTAGTAGGTATACTATATACTACTGTATACTACTACACAGTATACTATAGAAAATCCAGGCATTTATCCGAATCTTGCTCGTGATCTTGAACCAATTTTCACTCCGTGGTTAAATTACCATTAAATCAAAGTCCACAAAAATAACTTTTACTCACCTCCAAGACAATATGCACCAAATTGCAGCGTTACAGAATCAACTGCAGAGAAGGACCCATCAATACAATCCTGATCTGTATCACATCCAAAAGATTCGGAAGATGATGAGTAGAAAATATCAGTCAGATATTTACGCATGGGAGGCAATATATTTAATTATCAATCAGCTGGTCTGACATGCCTCCTACGACAGGTTGAATTTTCGTCTGTCATTCCTGGCGTCGCGGACGTCATCATCTGTCTTCCAAAGATAAGATCAAAATAGGTTCCGACGATTTCGTTCATGGCCTAACCGCTTAAGTAAAGGGTGTTCCCCAACCCGAAAAATTATCAGGACCTGCAATCCCGCTCACGACTGGTAACCAATCCAGGTAATTTCTCGAGTCGACTGGCTTTCTCACGAGAACCAGTTCATTACACCAGCAAAACGCTAATGATTTTTTTTTAGTTGGTAACTGAATACATATTTCTCAATACAGCAAATCATGGTAAAATCTACGAAACACAAATCGTGAGGAAATAATAAATACCTATCATGTATTAATATCTTCCGAGATTTAAGCAATTTGCTAGCTTCATGACTTTCGAAAATATTATTTCGATTTATCAGGTAGAGGTTCGAGCGTTTACGGCGCTAGAGTTATATCTGACCATCAAGACCTCTGAGTCATGCGGACAGTGCATACACTCATTCATCTCTAGGTGCTAGTTTTCTCCTTTGAAAAAAGCTGCAAATTAATACCTACACATGTTTTTTTTCTGTGAAGATAACCCGTCTGTGACGAACATGGTTATTGTATTATCGGTGTTTTTTAAAAAGTTTTTCAGTGTGGTTTTATATTATCTCGCAGATTTAACAGTCAAGTTTATTTTGACATAAAGTCCCTACCATCTAAACATCGTGATCCCAAAGTTGTGGGTGTCTTCAATTGAGTTTATTCTGCTATTATATTGACGTCATTGGTCGCATCGATTGTTACTTGAGAGTCCGAAAATTAAGGGTTAGTTTTGGACAGCTCAAGGCTATCTATTGATGTTTCCAAAGCAATGGACTTAACCGAAATTTCGTTGAAATCTTCTATCGTAGATTCAAGAATACGTTCTTTGATCCAACTGTTTTCAAGTCCTCTAATAAACAGTGCTCTGAAGAATAAATTTGCCACAGAGATGTCGGTTTGAGGGTCGCAAGAACATTTGACTAAGAATTCACAATCAGCAATATCTTGGTGTAAAGCAGCACTATAATCAGCTATTGATTGATCAGCTTCTTGATAATTTGATAAATATTTATTCAGAGTTATAAGGGGGTTCTTCTTTGGTGCGAGATGGTATTCCAATTGTTTGATAAGCACACCATACCCTAGATCGGCTGGAATAATAGGAGCAACAAGTGCAGCCAGAGTATTATAATAATTATAATACAAATTTTTGTTACGTCTATTGTTGAGTAGCATACGTGCTGATTTATTTGATTTGGTCTTCGAAAACATCTTTCAACTTCAAATAATTTTCGAACCTCTGCCTATAATAGCGGAAACCTTCTTTTTTAGAGTTGGAATTTTCGAATGGTGGAACATGCGAGAGTTTTTGGTTTGTAGTTAGTCCATTCTGGTGGACAACCTGTCCATCTCCTCCATCAACTTTAGGAACGAGCAACCTTTCGATTAGGAGTGCATGGTTTCTATTCATATTATCTAAGATAGCTTGTAGTTGGATTGGATCCATCTTTGCCTAAGTTGAATCTTACTTGAATATTGTTATATCTTCGGTGAGTCCCTAGAACTGTACCCTAGGTTCTAATATTAACTATTATCGGAAACAGAAACACGTCTCATCAAGACTAGAAAAGAACTATATTTTCTATTTCGTAAACAACTCACATTTCCTCAACACCTGATTTATCACAGTAACAATAATAATCCATGAAGTACCTACTCAACTCCCTAACACTATTCCCCACTTTTTCCTGAGTTGGAGAGCCGTTTAACAACCTCCGATTGCTAAGTTGGTTTTCATTGATGGACCATGGTCCAACTCTTTTTGTGCGTTGACGAGTTCTTCTTCTGGACGACTTTCCATTCTTATCGATGTACCACTTTCGTTGGTCCAATATCTGTTTGTACTTTTTCGGATTGGATCTTCATGGTCTTTCCATATTCCGAATCTTCGAACAGCCAAGAGCAAGCTGTAGGTTCAACATTCGCTCCTTCACCAGTCTCCAATCTACTTGGGGATAAGCCATTACCAGCTTGATCTCTCCCAGTTTTTTCCTTTATCCTCCTGTCTCGCTTCCTACAGCTGCTTTTTGCCGTACTTTTCCTTTCTCATATGCGTCTCATCAGTTCCAACTTGCTCCACACCTCCAGCATTCTTCTTCTCATTTTGATCTCCTCTCTGTATATCTTCTTCCTTCAGCATGTACTTTCCATCCGTCTTCAATTGCATCGAACATACCACCTCATACTTCCTTTCTATCCTATCCTTTACTTTAATTTCTGAATCACTTTGATCTCAGTTTCACAAGACCCAAGCTGTTTGACCTTTTCAGAAACTGATCTCAGGCGTACAATCAGTCTCCTTACAAGGACTTTATAGACTTTGACGTGCTTCCTCTTCAGATCTCCCCAGATATTTTACTATCTTGATTGGATTGATTAAGTACGAGATGAATCCTTCTCCAGTTTCACATCGTCGCCAACTAAAATTGATCAGCACGCCTATCGTGAATGACGTGAATTGTAAATGGGAGTCTAGCCCCCAGCAATCCTTGTCGGGTTCCAGAGCTACCTCTCACCACTTCAACAAACAACCATTCCTGATTACCATAACTAACATTCCAGAGGTTGTTGTCTTGTAATCGTTTTCGTTTCTCATATTTCTATAACATAAACCAGTGACGATTTTGGAGATCAGCTTTGAAATTGAATGACTTTGGGCACGTTTTGCAACATAAAACGACACTTGGCGTCATTTCCACGTCCATAACTGTTCAGAGAGAAAACAATATGAGAAACGAAAACGGATATGAGAAACGAAACTGATCTTTAGAATGGTAGTTATAATATAACTATCTAACTACCTATATAACTAACTACCTATATATCTAACTACCTATATAACTACATATATTATATGGTAATCAGGAAAAGGTAGTTCGTTGAAGTGGCGGGAGGTAGCGCTGAAACCCGGCAAGGACTGTTGGGTGGCAATCGTATATCCGTGGAAATAACAAGGAACATTGCAACACGATTGAAAAGTGTTTTATACCGCCGCACGGGAACAAGAAATCATCATGTGAAATGGTCCCAGTAATGGTGAATTTAACATTCATTGAAAATTGACGACACAACAGTTTCTTTAATGGTTCGGATGAGTTGAAAAAGTTTCTGGTTCCCCATTCACAAGGAAAAACTCACAATGGACTCATACACTCAGCTGGTGAATTTCCTCATCTCATTTAAAACATTGAGCCACGGATGAATCACTCCTTGGACGTTGTATAATCGACGCTACTTGCTTCTTGTGAATAGCAAGCGCGCTGGTTCCTTTGAGAATCTCTCAAGAGACTTCACTCATCTTTGTAGTCAACACGTTGCTAAGTGGGGGGCTCAACTGAGGTCGTTTTAAGCAAAGCTGAACTCGGATTACAAGTGTTGAATCGAGAAGCTTATCTCCGCATGAATGTACCCAAGTAGTTATGCATTCACTACGGTGATACATGCTAATCGACATAAGTACCAGAAGGTCTTGCATAATTAACTAATTAGCTCCGTATAATCAATGCATAGGAGAAGATCCAAATATTATGGGAACCAGGATAAATTGAGAACCACACAATACAATATGCTTGTGAGCTGGAGTGAGATTTAGACATTTATCATTGTACTGGACTGCCTATTGGTTTATTATTTTCAATAATGAACCTTTGAAATCGACCAAGAAAAAAAAAAATTTAACACCCCCCTCAAAATTTGATGGTTTACGTTTCAAGGTACGTAGAATCCAAAAATCGAATAAAATTTGGCCGTCCGTCCGCCGTACGCCGTACGCCGTACGCCGTACGCGGCACTTTTGCCACTTAGCATTGACCGATTTTGATGAAATTTGGTATGTAGGCTCCATTTGGGGTCTAGTTGTGCCCCGAAGCTTTTGGTTGATGTAGGTCACTCCTAAGGGTTCCAAAATCAATTTTGAAATTTTGAAAACGCCCTAACTCAAAAAATTTCGATATAAAGGTATTGTTTTTCCTTCAAATTAAGATTCTATAGAATTTTTTGAAACCACGCGGAGCTCTGTAGGACAAACCGTTCGCTCCCTACGAAAATTTAAGGGTTTATATTGAAATATATATATGTATATAAATCCAAACACGAGTGTGAATCGCAAAAGAGGCCTAATCTCCGTTCAAATTAGAGCTGACCGAAATGCGATCAATGGTTGGTGATTTTGATTTTTTTTTTTTTTTTTGATTTTTTTTTTTTTTTTTTCTTCATATTGGATGGTTGGTGATTTTATAGACGAGTGATCTATATAAAAATAATAAACCGTTGTGTAATAATTTGCAGCGTTTTTCTGATGAGATGAACCTTCACTATAAAACATAGGCCTACGCCGAGTGAAAACATGTCTTCAAATATCAAAATCCTGCAAATTAGATCAAAATATCAATCCCAACATCAACCACAACTGCCTTAATGACCATGCTTTGGAGTATTATTTTCCTATGCTGAGCTATAATTCAATTTTTTTTGTAAAAGTACAAAAAATTTTGAATGATTGAAGGACACGGAATGTCAAAAATTTTCAAATAGCTAGGTTTTCTTTAATTCTCAGTATACATCTTATATTTGAATGAATTGACTGATCATAGAATGACTTATTGAATTGACTATTATAGAATTATTGCTCCCGAGTCTACCAAGGGTAGCGGAAGCTTTGTTTTAACTTTTCAAGATTGAAAAAATAGATCTCCAAAATCGAAATTCCACTCGCGTTTTTTCGATTCAGACCTTCCTGAACAATTCTGGTTCCATGTCTGTCTGTCATGGAATCCTTGTCTCAGCTATGACTTCCACAATTCTCATCCGATTTTGATGAAATTCTCAGGGATTGTGTGACTTGGCGTGTAGATGGTCCGCTATGAAAATTATTACCCCCGCAATGACAGTAGACGCTGCGCATGGGCAAAAGTGAAACCCTTACCACAGCCTTAACGTCTTCATTTCTCATCCGATGTCAATGAAATTTTCACGGAGTGGGCGAGTTTGGGTTGAGATGGTCCCCAAAGAAAAGCATGGGTCCTAAAATGATAGTATTTCGTGCGCATGCGCAAACGTAAAATCCTCGTAACAGCCACAACTTCTCCATTTTCCAACTATCATCAGAGTTGATTGACGCGTAGATGGTCCCGTATGAGGATAGTGCAAGGTACTTAGAGAATGATGTTATAAGATAAACTACTATGCATGGGATAATCTATACAATCGGGTTATGGATAAGAAGAAGCTATAATATAGTCTGCCAAGTTGATGTAGCATATTATGCTACATCAACTTGGCAGACTTTTCTTTCTTTAAATTTTTTTCGAAGAAGTCCAAAAAGCGGTAGGCGCAAAATTATATTTTGAATTATCGAAGAACATTGAATGTCAACATTTCTCGAATGGCTAGGTTTTCCTGATTAACTATTATAGAATTATTTTTCTAATAGTTACTGCTCTATGCCTCCACGGGTTCTCACTACACCATTCGCCTCTATTATCTCTCACAATACCTAACCATATCCTACCTCTCCATCAGAGGGAGCGAACTCTACAATTTTTCAATCTCTTTCCTTCCTGATGAATTCCTTCTGTCTTTACGGAGACGGAAAAAAGAGGAGAAAAGCAGAAATAAAGTGAGAGAGATAGGAAAAGGGCGGTTCACAGGGGGGAAAGAGAGGAAAGACAATAGATTAATGTGGGAGTCAAGGGGTGGCAGGAAGAAGCCTGATGTACTTTGGGCTTTTGCTACAACTCAGCGGTCTTATTATCTCGGCAATGTAATGAACTGTCAGTTCAGAGGGAAGGAAAATATCATCTATCAATCACGGTACTTCTCTCCTTTAAGGCGGGAAACCAACTACTTAATGAGTGTCGGAGGAGAATCAAAGGCTTTTGACGAGGCAAAAGAGGCGAAAGATGAAAGTGTTATTTCGTAAAATTAGAATCTCATTGACGGCCAGAGTTGTAATGAGTGAATTTACGTAAATTTTACGAAACAAATTTTGAAAGAAGAAACACTCTCACTGCAGGTAATAGGAACATTTCTCATGAAGTGAACGAGGTGTAGAATGGAGTCAAAAACGCTGCAAATTATTACACAACGGTTTATTATTTTTATATAGATCACTCGTCTACAAAATCACCAACCATCCAATATGAAGAGAAAAATAAAAAAATTAAAATAAAATCAAAGAATAAAAAAATCAAAAAAAAATCGAAAAAATCAAAAAAAAAATCAAAATCAATAACCATCGATTGCATTTCGGTCAGCTCTAATTTGAACGGAGATTAGGCCTCTTTTGCGATTCACACTCGTGTTTTGATTTATATATATATATATTTCAATATAAGCCCTTAAATTTTCGTAGGGAGCGAACGGTTTGTCCTACAGAGCTCCGCGTGGTCTCAAAAAATTCTAAAAATTCGATAGAATCTTAATTTGAAGGAAAAACAATACCTTTATATCAAAATTTTTTGAGTTAGGGCGTTTTCAAAATTTCAAAATTGATTTTGGAACCCTTAGGAGTGACCTACATCAACCAAAAGCTTCGGGGCACAACTAGACCCCAAATGGAGCCTACATACCAAATTTCATCAAAATCGGTCAATGCTAAGTGGCAAAAGTGCCGCGTACGGCGTACGGCGTACGGCGTACGGCGTACGGCGGACGGACGGCCAAATTTTTATTCGATTTTTGGATTCTACGTACCTTGAAACGTAAACCATCAAATTTTGAGGGGGTGTTAAAATTTTTTTTTTCTTGGTCGATTCCAAAGGTTCATTATTGAAAATAATAAACCAAAAGGGAAGTTTTAATTTAGCTCACAAAAGCTTGTTGATAGTGTAAACAATAGAGAGAGAGTCTAGGTCACTTGGGAAAGGTAAAGATCTAGCCCAAAGAGAAAAGTTGAGGTCTAACCCCAATAGGAAGTACTTCTCCCATTTTTTGCCCCTTAAAATATTCTTTCGACCTTTCTAGTGATTGTAAGGTTCTTTTGGTTTATAATTTTTAATAATGAACCTTGGAAACGACGTAGAAAAAAAAATGTATCCCCCCCCCCCCAAAAAAAAATTGTTGGTTAACGTTTCAGGGTACGTAGAATCTGAAAATTGAATACAAATTTGACGTCCATTAGCCGTACGCAGCATTTTCCTTAGTTACCATAGACCGATTGAAATTTGATGTATGGGCTTCATTTGGGGTCCAGTTGTGACACGAAGCTTTTGATTGTTGTAGGTCACTTAGGGTTGAAAATTGAGGGTTGAAGTCTTCAAAACGCCCTAGCTCAAAAACATTCGATATAAGTAAAGGTATTTTTTTTTCTTCAATTAAAATTGTGTTCAATTTTCAGAATCGAATGAGACCACCCAGAGCTCTGTATGACCAACATTTCGCTTCCCATGATAATTCGAGGGTTGGACTTATGATAAAACAGAAACTCGAGTGCGAATTGCAAAAGAGGCCTAATCTCCGTTCAAATTTTAGCTGATGTGGTGCTGAGTTTCACCGCGTTTGATAATCTATTTGAGGGTGAGTGTGAGTGAGTGGAATGGACCATACTAAAACTATCTAGTAAATGATGTAGGAGTTATACAAATATTTTTTCGGGATATCATAGAGTATGACTTACAATTCCCTTATTCCGTCATATCTCAATACCATTCTTACCTGGCAAACTAATCGCGATATCACCAATTTCATCGTGAATAATGAGAGATTTTTAGAGTGGTCCCTCACGAATTTCTTGTAGGTAACTGTAGTTCTCAGCGTTAATTTTCTTCAAAAATATACTTTTTTACATGAGAATAGCAAATTTTAGTTCAAAGTAAAAAAAATGTTTATAAAAGAAATGAAGGTTTTCAAACTAAAAAAAGATTAATTAAAAGTGTAAAGGCTGAACTAAGGGGTAAAATACAATACTTTCAGGGAAGTTGGGATCTAATGATCAGGGAAGGATAAACCGGAAAAGAGTCTCGTTTATTATCACTATGGATTAATGTGTCACATTGCAACAAATTATCATGGAATGAACTACCGACCTACAATATTATGCAGACGACCGCAACGGAGTTCCATTTCCGATAAACCAGCAACGTGATCCTTTCACGGGAAACAGTTCGAAACTTCCTACGGATTAGATATACCTCTGGAACGAAAATGTATTCCCACTTTGGAGGAGAAGCGACGGAGGTAAAACCGTTTTTCCCCGATTAACTTAAACCTCGAAACTCCTCCGGTTTTAATCCATCTTCAACTTTGCCTCTTTCCGAACATTTATTCTAGGGGGAAAAGCGATACGTAGCAGAGAGAAACTGAACATTTCCCACCCAAACTTCGGACGTCACTTTCCAGACTCAGCAAGGGATTCCCTAGGTCTTTAATCCCCTGCTTAAGGCTAAATGTCCCGACTTTAGTTGTGAAATCTGCCACCACGTGGCAGCACCAAAATGAAGAAAATTTCGTTTACTCCTCAGTTGAGAACGGATCGAGATATTTTAGTTCTGCAAACGGATTTCTTTTCAAGATCACCGTAGAATTCCGGGTAATTGGTTTAGAAAGTGTGCAAAAATTTTTTGCACACAGTTCCAGCAAAAATTTGTTCAAATTTTGAACATTTTCAAAAAGTGGCCTTATAGCCACTTGCAGAACTTTCATCAGAATACGAATCCGTTTGCGGAATTTTTCTAACTTGATCATAGCCGTCGGATTCGCGTTTTTACGATATTGAGTGGGGCGAGGGGGGCGATCATGGGCTGGGGGGGTGGGCGGCGGCGATCAAACGCCCCGCCGCCGCCCGCCCGACCTCATTCATGTTTTGCTAGTATGCACCCTTTGGTCACTGTTCTTTCTCCTGGCCACCTAATAGGTAGCTACCATCAACATTTTCCTTTTCCAACTTCTCTGTCTTGAGGTTGATCGAATTGGGCGAAATTTCCATAAAAAGCAAGACACTCAGACAATTAACTTATGAGAAAGATTCTGCGTTAATTTGATTCAGATAATGGTTTGCACTACTAAATAGTTGGTTCAGAAATTGTGGTAATTTCAGTTCACTGTACATGGACTAGGTAGGTACCTACTTAGAAGTTCAAGTTTCGTTGTGGAAAATCTAGTTGCAAAAGTCATCTCACAACGTTCTAGTTGCACTAGCAATAGATGGTTTGAGAAGCTAATTCTTGACGTTTGACGTTGATTTCCAAATTTTGTGAACAGCTAATGACGATGAAAAAATAATTAGTAATTAATTCACTCTGCAATAGTGTTGAAAAAGGTAGAAACACCTGTTCATTATTTACCAAAAATTCAAATATCTTTGAAATAATATCAAAATAAATCTAAATAATTGAAACTAAAATCCCCCGTGTCTGAATTTTTATTCTCGAATTCTCTCTTCTAAGAGTTAAATTATCAATTTTCTCTGTTTTTTAATGTCATTTTTGATTTCAGTAATTATAACGCAAATTACAAACATGACTGTCCCAAAATTACCGTTAGTACACTGTAATAAATACCCTAGAACTAGGGATAGTGCTGTGGTCTTACAAGGTACCTAATTACCATACAGATGGCAACCCTCCGTGTTTACCTTTTCGGATTACTCGAAAAGTTCGAGAAGAGTTCAAGGTCGCACACCTTTCTCATTCGCTAGCGTTTCCCGGTAACATCGGGCCCTGCTGACGTTCGAATACTATAGGTAGTAGTACTTGGGCACGGCGTAGGTGATTTTACCCTTCAATATTCCGTGATTGTGCAGCGATCACTACATCGTTTTTTAGGACGTTTTAGGGCGTCCATTTGCGATTAATCTGGGGTAAAGGAGGACACAATCAACGGAAAAAATCTGCTAGGTGCTACTATCAGTTCCGGTGTCATGATTTTCATAGGGGACTATCTACATGCCAATGTGAACAATCCTGACAAATTTCGTCTAATTCGTATGAAGAAATATGGCTGTTTCAAGGATTTAATGTTTGTGCATGCGCAGATGCTATTGTCAATTTGGAGGCTGTGATTTTAGTAGACCATCTACACCCCAATCTCCATAATCCCTGAAAATGTCATCGAAATCAGATGGGGAATGAAGAAGTTATGACTGTTACAAGGAATTCACGTTTTCGCTTGCGCGGTCACTACTATTAGTGCGGGAGTGATGATTTTCATAGGGGACCATCTACTCGCCAACCCGCACAATTCCTGAAAATTTCATCGAAATCGGACAATAACTTCTTATAGTTCTGCCCGATACAAGGATTTCACGACAGAATCAAAGACAGACAGACACGGAACCAAAATTCAGGAAGTTGTAGTTGTAGAACGCGAGTGGAAATTTAGATTTTGGATATATTTTTTTCTTCATCCTTAAACTATTGTTTTCACTTTTCAACTTTTTAAAAAATACCTCCAAACCAAAATTCCTACTCGAGTTTTATGTTTTAGACCTTCCTGAACAATTTTGGTTCCGTGTCTGCCTGTCTGTCATGAAATCCTTGTAACATCCGAAACTATACAAAGTTAATGTCCTATTTCGATGAAAATTGATGAGGGGTATTATGCGGGTTGAGGTGTAGACGATCCCCTATCAAAATCATCGCCCCAGTATCAATCAATAATATGTATAACATGCTACCATAATTATGATACCTAACATTATCAGAATCTTTCTCATAAGTTATTTGTCTGCTGAGTGTTGCTTTTTATGGAAATTTCGCCTAATTCGATCAACCTCAAGACAGAGAAGTTGGAAAAGGAAAATGTTGATGGTAGCTACCTATTAGGTGGCCAGGAGAAAGAACAGTGACCAAAGGGTGCATACTAGCAAAACATGAATGAGGTCGGGCGGGCGGCGGCGGGGCGTTTGATCGCCGCCGCCCACCCCCTCAGCCCATGATCGCCCCCCTCGCCCCACTCAATATCGTAAAAACGCGAATCCGACGGCTATGATCAAGTTAGAAAAATTCCGCAAACGGATTCGTATTCTGATGAAAGTTCTGCAAGTGGCTATAAGGCCACTTTTTGAAAATGTTCAAAATTTGAACAAATTTTTGCTGGAACTGTGTGCAAAAAATTTTTGCACACTTTCTAAACCAATTACCCGGAATTCTACGGTGATCTTGAAAAGAAATCCGTTTGCAGAACTAAAATATCTCGATCCGTTCTCAACTGAGGAGTAAACGAAATTTGGCCCCGATGGTGCTGCCATCTCATATTTCAGAATCACACTAAAACATCGTGACATTTAGCCTTAAGAGTTTCAGCCTCAGTCAAGTTTTCACGTTCAGAATCATAATAACGTTATTTTTTCTCCTTGTGTAACTGACACCTGACAAGGGAGGAGTCGCTTTTTCTTGCGTCTGGATAATTTTCATATTTTTATCTCCCGGCGAATTATTTGTTTCAAAACCGGGACTTCACGAGAAAAGGGAATGAAAACCTTTGGAAAACCCTCCCCTCTCCCCCCCAACTTGCGGTGGTTTACGTTTCAAAGTACCTATACTAAATCCAAAAATCTAATTAAAAAAAAATAATCCGACCGCTTTACGCTGCACTTTCTTTAGTTACCATGGGCCAATTTTAATGAAATTGGCTTACATGGCTCTATTTGGAGTTTGTGGTTTTGGTTATTGTTAGTCACTCGTAAGGCGTGAAAAACAGGAGTTGCAATTTTCAAAACACCGTAGCTCTTAACCCTAGGATGACACACCGGGGTCATTCGTGACCCCACCATTTACATCTGGCCGTGTATCTATTAAAAAAATTTTTTTCTTCGAACAGGGATATTTTGTAAATAAAGTTGGAACTCCTTCTGAGCCCCTTTGTCAGTGGTTAAGGTCAGTCACTTGCTAGAGTTCGTGCAGTCAACTTGCAAACGTGCTATGGGCCATATCTGACCCCAGTGTGCTATAATCGGTTGACTTTTTCTGTGTGGGGGACTATTTGACCCCAGTGTGACTTTCTATTCATTCTTTTGCCTTTTAAATTTTGGGGTCAGAATTGACCCCAGTGTGCCATTTATGTATGCGAAAAATAGGTGTGCCAAGATTTATAAATACGTACTATATTGATTTCTAAATTTCTTGTTTTTCCATTTACCGTGAGAAGCCCCTACTTTGAGCCAAAGCAAGTATACTATGAAAATTCACAATAATACAGGAGTGATAATACAATTTTTTTGAAAAGCAGAGAAATAAAAGTGCTGGTGAAAGTCGTCAGTCAAACTCAAAAAAGGGCCATCTTTGAGCTGATCTATTATCGAAAGTATTCCATAGAATTAAATGATTTTTTTTATATTTGATTCCAAATATTGTCAACTTGGAATGCTGATAGTGGAATCTATTAAAAAAAACCTTCAACAAAATATAATTTCAAATTTTAGAAATTTCATTTATTTCCATATTTTTATTGACTTTTTACGAAACTATATTCAAAACCGAAATTTGTTCCTGGTTTAAACTGTTTTTTTGTATATATTTCAACAAACAGGCTATCAATAGATTTTTACAACCTAAAAATAAATTTAAATTTCTGTCTTAAATTTAAATTAGAGGAATTTAAATTTTGGGGTCATAATTGACCCCAGTGTGCCGTTTATGTATGCGAAAAATAGGTGTGCCAACCTAGGGTAAGGCGTGAAAAACAGGAGTTGCAATTTTCAAAACACCGTAGCTCTTAAGTTCTGAATATGTAGGTAAAATTGCTTATACATCAATTTAAAATATAATTGCATTTTTAAAATCGAATGAGACCATCTAGTCCTCTGTAGGGCAAAATTTCCGCTTCCAATGAGGACTGAAGGGTTGAACTTACAATGAATCAGAAACACGAGTGTGAATCGCAGCAAATTGTTCACTGACGGAAATAGGCCGTTCAAATTTTGGGTGATCAAATGCGACCATTGTTCGTTTGTTGGACAAATTTGTGTTATACTCAACCAAGAATCACAATTCGTAATTAAGGCACCTGCTACTCTCTTATAGCGATTTTATTGCTAGTTAGTAGGTAACATCAATGTAAAAGCCGTGTTCTATACATACAGTGAAATAATAAACAGTTGTGTGATAATTCGCGTCGTTTTTCAAAATTTGGCTGGTAACTATGTGAGAAGAACGATCATGACAACAACTCTTAGACTCCAAAAATTTTCACTATTGGACTGGAAAATATTTAAGTCTCGTTTTGTCCGATACTCCATATCAATGTTGTTTTGTAAGTAGTTCAATATTGTTTCCTCTTTTAACAAAACAATGTACACTAAAATCAATTATCAGTACTAGCGGTGGGGGGGGGGGGTCGTTCCTGATAGGATAATTTGATTTCCAACCACCCATAGCTAGAGGAGGAACTAAATGGCCGTTCAATAAAAATTCAAACAAAATGCAGGAATGAATCAGTTTATTCAGTTTTGAATTCAGGCCATGTTCGATAGGTTGCCAATCAGCCTTCAGCACCGCTCTAATCCACCCTAGCCTAAGTACTAATTCCCTGATGTTCCTGATTTTTATGTAGTAAACCAACTATTAATAAGTTGGCGTCAGGAGTGCTGAGGATGACGGCGTCGCAAAGTAGGAATTGAAAGTACTGGGAGTACCAAGACGAAGAAATGTGGAAAAGAAGATCAGGAAATGTACTCGTAGAATTAAACCCCTAAAACGATGTACAATGTTTTAGAAAATGAAAAAAAGGAACGACTCACTTTGGCAGGAAGTATTTCATGGGCTCACAATACTAATGCCTCACCATTCATGGGGTTCTATCCAAGTAGGTAGTTTGAAATTAGACGCCCAATGCAGTATAGAGGTCCAGATAACAAGGATTCCTACAGAGATTGGTAAAAAAAGGAAATAAAAATGACTGTCAAAATGGCAATCTGGTACCTCAAGGACTAAACCAGAAAAAAAAGAAAGCACAAAGTGCTGTACAGAAATTATCCATTGACACCTATGAAGAAGAATGCTTCAGACAGCAGGCATACAAGAGGGTACTCAACAGAGGTGAAACAGTAAGACAAGTTAGGTAGGTACCTGGAGATAGAAGATGTGCTGCATGAGCAGATGCAAGCCAGAAGATCGCGCTGAGACACAGCTCAAGCACAGCAAATACAATTGAAGATGAGTTTACTTTCACTGTGACTTTATTATCAATCAAAATTATGGCAAAGACAATACAGATCACCAACGGGAATTAAAATCCTGTACTTGCAGAAAAACCACTAGAACATGTTGCTACCCTGCCTAGCAGAAATGCTTGATGACGGCGGTCCAGGGCGGTACTGACCTGATGGCTACCGATTAACTTATTAGCTTAACTTACTTTACTAACTTATAAGCTTACTACCTTTGTTAACTCATAAGCTTAATTAGGGTTCAAATCAACAAGATATAAATAAAATGAGATGAAGGCAAGAGGGCGCTCGGGGCATGTCAGGGATTATTGGGGCCCTCATTGGGTCCGACTGCCTACCTATTTGCAAATAGTTGTTACTCACATAATGTAAGTATATGATTATTTAAAAAATAAATTGATTTTTTTTGTTCAATTTGATGGATACTGAGTGCTAGTCCATTAAATTTGTGTCATCCTGTACCTACATCATGAGTTAAGAGTCGTTTGCACATGGTGCCCTTACATATGGCGAACAAAAGCCACCTGCTACCTACAAGAGGAAAAGAAAAGATCAAAGTGGAAACAGATGGTTCCTTCTGCCTTTCACCTCACAGGACGTCTATTGGAAACTTGTTTGGAAACTGTCCAAGCGAATTTCAGTCCACTCGGACATGTTGTGGATCCTTTATTCGAGAACAACTCTGTTGTAACAAGTCTCGGCGTCGACGGTTTGGAAAGGGAAGTCATTTTCACTTTGTTCGTTGGACTCGCCGTTTGATATGATAGCCCCCTTCCTGGGAGGACTGTCGGCGTTTTCGATTGATATTGGAAAAGCTACGGAAGAGGAAATGAAATAGCGACGAGGTGTTTGAGGAGGATTCGGAGAGTGCGTTTTATTTGAGTGAGCGAGGTTCAACGTGCAGGACAAATATTGACGAAGCGATTGTCGAAATATCGAACTCATTTTGAATATTTACCATTATGAATTCTAAATATGTTCGAAAAATGTTCATCTGAACCAAAATAGTGGAGGAACAACATCCAAATCAAACTAGGGAATTAGGGAAATTCCCCTAAGTAGTTAAGGTAGCTGTTTTTTCACAAAAAGGGGAAAAGTTTGGTAGGATGACGAGACGGATAAGACGACGAATTCCTATTAAGAATGACTCTTCCCATAATTGCTAAGGACCTCTACTAAGACAAACTCAGCATATCATGACATAAAAAATTTTTTTTGGCAGTAATTTAAAATATCAATCACTCAATTGGTTTCAACAAACCAATAATTATTCAAAATGGTGTTCAGATTCCCAAAACGATAAAATGACAAAATAAACCTTTTTTCCAAATAGAGATTTTAAAATTTCCAACTTGAAAATGCTGCAAATTATTACACAACGGTTTCCAATTTTCCAACTATTGAGAAAAGCAACACCTGTATATCGAAAGTTTTCGAGGTACGGTGTATTGTAAATATTTCCTCCCACTTTTTACCCCTTAGGAGCAAATGACGATAAAACTTCGGAGCACAGTCAGACTTCGAATGTTACCAATAAAAATATTATAATAAAATACATTTAAAAAATGATTAACTTGATCGACTTATTTATTTTTGATTTATTATTTTCAATAATGAGCCTTTGGAATCGACAAAGAGAGAAAAATGTTTAACCCCCTCAAAATTCGTTGGTTCACGTTTCAAGTTACATAGAATCCAAAAATCTAATACAATTTTTTCAATTTCGAATAGAAGCTTTTGATTGATGTCAGTCACTTATAAGGGGTAAAAATTAAAGGTTGACATTTTCAAGAGTACCTTAGCTTGAAAACTCTCGAAATCAAGGTATTGTTTCTTGGCCAATTTGAAATAGTATTGACTTTTTAGAATTTTTAGAGGCCATCCGAAGCTCCGTAGGACAAACAATTCGCTACCTACGAGAATTTGAGGGATAGTCTTTCGATAAATCAAAAACACAAGTGTGTATCCCAAAAGAGGCCCCGTTGAAATTTTGCGAATTTTGATGTAGAGAAATATAAACAATTTGACATTTCGGTATAGGAAAATATGAACAGTTGGACATATTTAGATAGGGAAATATATAATCAATCGGACATTTTGATGCAGGGAATATTGAACTTGTGGATTTTTTTATATAGGAAAATATAAACAATTGGACATTTTGATATAAAGAAATGTGATCAGTTGGACATTTTGATGTTGGGAAATTTGATCAGTTGGACATTTTGATGTAGAGAAATATGAACAATTGGACATTTTGATGTAGGAAAATATGAAAAGTTGGACAATTTTAGATAGGGAAAATGTGAACAATTTGACATTTTTACATAGGAAAATGAGAACTATTGAACATTTTGATATGAAGAAATATGAACAGTTGGGCATTTAGAAGTAGGGATTATTGAACAGGTGGACAATTTTAACAGTTTGTTATTTTACTCCGGAATTCCCACTTGCATTCTTGGTTTTACAGCATTCTGAATAATTCTCTTTCGTGCCTGTATGTCTGTCATCGTTATTTGTTCCAGGTATATCCACACGAAATTTTGGTCCGATTTTTACGTTATTCCCTGAGAATGTGTAGGTTTCGGCTAGTTCTCCAGGAATTTCATCGTCAGACCAGTAGCTTCCTCTCATGTAGATTTTTTTAAACCACCTATTCCTCACGATCCGATTGTCTGATCATTAATTGTCCATTGAATTAATTTATTCATTATTCATTAGGTACTCGTGAAAGCTCGAAACTTCTAGTCACATAGGTAATATCATGAAAATCATGTCAAAATTGCTTTATAATATTTGATTTTTTGTGGAAGTTGATCTTTCCAACCCATATCGCGGAATCGCCCCTCTTTACCGTTGAAATTTATTGGTCTAGGTACCCAGACATGTACACCTCTATAGCGATCGTGAAACGCAATCACATTATTCCTAGTTTTTTTCCTGCGCACTCATCATATTTTCCCATCATGTACTCCAAACGTACTAACATTTTTTATTGCCCTTCTGTTTCATCGTTTTTCGTTACCCGATGGCGAAATACCTATTTCTCTCCCCACGAGAAAGAATATTACGGACAAACAAAACGCAGGCAGTAAAGCGAAACCTGCGTACACATCTCGAGAAACTGAACAAGCGGCAAATAACCCCGTTGGAGGAGCGAAAAGGTAGAGGAAGTCTTGAAATAAATTTTGTATACGCGGAAACTATACGAGGAGAGAGAGCTAAAACCTTTTTGGCTGTTTGAAGGAAAACGTTCGGAAGCAAATGCTTCCTGTTTGCGCTTCTACCACCAAAGTCAACAAACATTTCATCTTTCAGGTATTGATTGTCAACGTCCCTCAGAGGAGCTTTTCTTGCAATAGTAGGGCGAAGGGAAGAGGGATTTCCCTTTCTGAACACGCTGGAACTTTTTTTGAGTGCCCCCTCACTCCTTTCAAGAAAAAGGTCGGTTGAAAAGGCATTTTTCAATCATGAGGCTTTTATTTATTTATTGAACTCATCTTACAGGGAAACTCTTTTATTTAGGTCGATTTAATTTTAAAGGAAGTTACTTCAAAAGGTGAGTTTTTTGATGGTGTATTAATATTTCCTTTGACAGTAAAAGTGATGAAATATAGATATTTCAACAGAGAATTATAGAATAATTGTTAGGCCGATAGTTGTGAAATTCATAGGGAGCCTTGTAGAGGGAAATTTGCTCAGATTCAGAAATGTGTGTCAAAATAAAACCGTTATTTCCCGATTGAGGGTTAACCGCAGACATGGAAGCGAGGTTGTTCGAAGAGCTCTGAAACGAGCTCTAAATGCGGTATCAAGTGATTGACTGTGGGGTTCACTGGAATTATCAACTGCTTCTTTGCCGAGCTTTCGGTAAATTTATTGCCTTCTACAGGGCTCGAAGGAAGTTATTACTCAGTGTGCATACCGAGCAATGACTGAAAAAGTTCGGAAGAAAGAGTTGATATTTCCAGTGGAACCCGTTCCAAATCAGTTAACGTAGGTTGTTTTGTTGGGTAATCTACACATAATTGCAGCTCAATTAAGAGCAGTTTACCTCCAAATGTAGGAAAACAAAAGAAAAGTACTTTGATATAGCTGGAAACGAAAATTTCGTCTTGACACACTCTTTTCTCTTATGTTGGGGTGTTTTTATGTAGATACGTTTAAACGCTAACAATTATTACACAACGGTTGATTATTTGTCTTCAAAGATCAACCATCTCCAAATAAGACGAGTTTGTTTGATGAATACCAACAAACCATATTATCGTACAAGAGTAACAATCAGTTGCGAAAATTCTATTCAAAGGAACGAAAAAATATCGCATTTGATCAGCTGCAATCTTGCTCGTTTCCGTCAGTGATCGTTCCTGTGCGATTCACACTCGTGTTTCGGATAATCATTCGTTTAACCCTTCATTCAACGGTACAGTGAGCCATAGTGGCGTAGTACTACGGCGAGAGGACTGTCAACTAGCTTTCTACGTGTAATAATGATTAACTTTACCATCAACGCTCATTGAACGATGGTTGGTAGTTCCGAGATCATGGATACTGCCTAAGTATGTACCATCAACACAGCTGCAAAAGAAATTAAATCCAGATATGCAAGTCTACATTCTATTACCCACTTATTTTGAAAGGTTCTTAGGCCCACTTTCGCCAAACATTCAAAACGAGTTTAAACCAAACGAGGCGAGACATAAACGACGTTCAGTAAAAATCGTCTTTCACCAGAGCGATTTACGAGTTTAAACACCATCTTGGGGGGTTCGAGTTTAAACGGTCGAAAATCGGCCGAATAAACTAGGAAACCTCGTTTAACTACCAATTCAATATGGCCGTGCATTGATTTGTGATTGTTTTCGGAATGAAATTGCGAATTATTTTTGCATTTCGAATTATTTTTGACTCGTCTGACGATGACGACGACGTCCGAGTCGAATCCTGGATCGGATTCCACATTCCGAGGTGATGTACGTTACTGAATTTCCGCCTTTCCAAGCCCCGAGTCGTCCAAGTGCTCGACTAGATTGACACTCGCCGCGAGTTCCCGTCATACAAATAAGTTCAATTTAAAATGAATAATGGTTTTTTCAATAACATAATAGTGCAACCTACATTCCTTGGTTGTTTCTATTCGGACCAATTATACAAATTGACCATCATAAAAGACCAGTTCGACCAAAATAAATTTTTATTGAGGTGAAATCGGGGGCCCTCATCTTCGAGTTTACATCCATCGGTAATCATTCAAATTATCGAAGTAAATTCCTACCGTTCAGAACAAGGCGGCGGCCACTGTGTTTCACTAGGATACATCAAGGAAGGTACTTGAGTCGGGAGAAATACTGGAGTTATGGCGCTCGTTGTGGCTCAAAGTGATGATGTATAATAACTCAATAGGTAGGTGATGAAAATATTCAGCAAAATAAAACGAAGGGAACCGGAAAACTCGAAACAAACCGCAGGAATCAGCAAATAATAAAAACATGGAATTCGAAAAACTGACACTGATAAAGATAAACAAGGCGGCAATCTGCTGATATCAAGCGCGGTAGTGGTTGTTGTTCAACGTTTCTATTGCCCAAATACGTCACAACGTCCAACTTTCATTCGTTTCGCTCAACATTTCAAGTTTAGACAAACTCGATTGTCTTAAACAACGTTTAACGATGATTTGGGTTGGTGAAAGACGCTCGCCATCTTGCCGTGTTTAATCCTTCAGATTAACTATTAACGCGTTTAGCTAAGCAAGTTTAGAACAACTTTTGGTGAAAGTGGGCCTTAGAGCATTGCACATTATACATACACATATAAACCCTTATAAAAAACTGTAATTGATTTATATATATACATAATATGTATATATATAAGGAAAAGTTTCAATTGATAACTAGATGGTACACAATATAGGGCTGAGCTAGTGTGGTTTATGAATTCAAATATTTACATATTATGTAAATATTTGAATTCATAAACCACACTAGCTCAGCCCTATATTGTGTACCATCTAGTTATCAATTGAAACTTTTCCTTCAAACGGGCTTATAACCATTTTTTACACTTTTGTTTTTTCGCGGATTCTGAATCTTTGGGATAAGGCCCATCATCTAACGAGTTGAATTCCTTCCGAAACGCTTTGTATCCCTCATTCAAAGCTTAATAAAAAGCTGCAAATTATTACACAAAGGTTTATTATATTTCTATACAGATCCCTCGTCTGCAAAGAACACGGCTTTGCCATTGTTACGACCAACCAACATGGAGAAAAACACCGATCGGATTTCGGTCAGCTAACATTTGAACAGAGATTAGGTCTCTTCTGCGATTCACGATCGTGTTTCTGATTTATCGTAAGTCCAAACCTTAAATTCTCGTAGGTAGCGAACGGTTTGTCCTACAGGGCTCTGCGTGGTATCAAAAAATTCTAAAAATTCTATACTATCTCAAATTGATGGAAAAACAAAACCTATACACACATTTTTGGAGTTAGGGCGTTTTCAAATGTCAACCCTTATTTTTAAACCCTTAGAAGTGACCTACATCAACCAAAATCTTCGGGGCACAACCAGACCCCGAATGGAGCCTAGATACCAAATTTCATCAAAATCGGTCAATTCTAAGTGAGGAAAGTGCCGCGTACGGCGGACGGACGGCCAAATTTTCATTCGATTTCTGGATTCTACCTTGAAACGTAAACCAACAAATTTTGAGAGGGTAAAAAAAATTGTTTTTTTTTCCGATTTTTTTTTTGGTCGATTCCAAAGGTTCATTATTGAAAGTAATAAACCAAAATCGGGTGTGGCTTTTATCCATCCTGTTGTTTTCAATAAACAATTTTTTGATATTTTCATGTCTGCTTTGGCACATTAACTGAAGAATCGTCACGAAAACTTGCTCACGCGACCAATAAATAAAATTGACTCGCTCTACATGAACTAACACCTTACTAACAACCTTACTTTCACACACATGAAAATGTCCCAACGTGTTGCAGACTCGTATGCAAGCATTTTTTCCAACTTTCTTTAATTTCGAATAAGTTTTGTTTTTTTAAATTTGGTTTTCAGATTCTACATAATTATGTTATTTTAAAAGTAAATCATAAAATTTTGAGGGCGGTTAGAATATTTTTTCTTGCTCAATTCTGAAGGTTCATTATTGAAAATAAAGGGTAAACAAATAAGAGAAAATGAAAATGAGACTTTTCTGCGCACAACCAAAAACTATCTTCTTTCAAGGTGGCTCATATCCATCGTTTTTCATCAAATTGGTTTACTTATATCCAAATTAGAAATGCATGCAAATTTCGAAATTTTGTCTTTCAATTAAAAGTCCCATGAACAAACAATGTGGACAATTTTGGAACCCTAGGCAGCTTCCTTCGCCATGAAATTAGTTTTAACATTTTCGTGTCTTTGCTTTGGCACATAAACTGAAAAATCGTCACGAAAACTAAGCAAGTCTTGCTCACGGATATAAATAAAATAGACTAACTGTATTGCGTAGAGAACGATCAACTGTTTTCTTATTTTGATGCTTGGGTACATGAACTAACAACCTTACTTCACTACCTTGTTGTGTAGTGGTTGACATGAAAATGTCCCAATGTGTTGCAGACTCGTATGCAAGCATTTCGATTTAAAGGGGCTATGTAACATTTTCGGTTTTACAGTTCTTTTTCTAAATTTGTTTGAAAGAAAACTCCACACTAGTTCGCTACAGATGCTCTAATTATCAATTATGACGTCCCGATTTTCGTCAACTAGCCAATTTATTTCAGTTTAAGAAACTCAAAACTCTGAGACCATCTTTTTGTTTTCGAGTGTTTTGATGTTCGTCAAAATTTGTTGTTCTCTCAGTCAACCCCATAGTGGATCCGTTTAAAACAACTTCCCCTTCAGAGCAAAACTTTGTTCACTCGGCTCTCTGTTGCCTCTGTATTATCATTTTATGTTTAATTCCTCTTTGAGACCCATCACGCCCGTATAACGAAATTGCAACTTTCGAGAAAATTACGCTGCCCAACAAACCACTCTATGATCAGAGCTCAGGTGAAAAGTTGGGCGCGAATAGTTCCCGGGGTTGCTCGCCTTCCTTTTCCAACACTTCCTTTCGAACCGCTGAAACTTCTCTGGCTTCCGAAAATCAAATGATTCATTATTCAAAGTTCGCGGCCGGCATATTTGCTCAAGAGATTATAACTTGGGGTTTCCGGGCAAAGCTGGAACCTCCATTGTAGGTGTAAATAAGTTATGGTTTGGCATCCCCCTTTTGTCGGCGGGAAGATTGAAATTTTGGTTTGATTCAAAAATACATAATTCCAAACGGAATATATTATTACTGTTGTAAGTAGACGCTGGAATTTGAAAGTCAATATCGTTTCGACGTTCATAGTGGTAGAAACGGTCATTGCGATAATATTATGTTTAGTTTGGATTCAGCTTTGTCTACGATGAACCTAATATCGCCAGCGAATATTACTGGAAACTTTGCGTCTACAAATCACTCTGTATTACATGAATGCATCCCAAGTTTGGATATACAGACATCAGTGAACTTTCACTCTCGTCCATTGGGAGCGGAAAGCTACGAAAACTTGCGAAGTCAGTTCGTCAGAATTCGCCCGAAAACGCACGAACAATTCAAACATGTGACGGTGTCACCGCATTCGTCCTTTTTCGTCGGAACACACGCGAAGCCTAGTGGTGATATCATGGACTGCGAGAAGTCAATTTTGATTGTGCTACAAAGATAGAACTTATCTGTAGCACCAACTGGAAAGTAATATCTACTAAATATGCGGAAATACACTTTTCATTTGTTTTCTCCAAAGTTGCATCGGAATTCCGATGATTAATATTTCCTCTGATCCTCACTTCCAAAAAATATAATATACGTACTAATTCCTATGCAATTGTGGTCCCTTCAAAAACCTAAAAGATTTTCGATTCCTAATTGTTCATATAAACATCTATGGAGTTTTCCTTTTCACAACAGAAGTAGTGAAAATGTTTTAAGTTCGAGAAATCTGAACAGGTTTTGTAATCTATTTTGTCACAGTTGTTTGAGTTGATATAAGGCTTGGGGTCCAGTATGAGTCAGAGCCTACCATAATGGTAAAATCTTAGAAATTATGAAAGTTAAGATTGTGGCTTTGGTCCAAAAAATGTTCCAAAAAATTCAATGTAGTATAGGAAAATTACATTCTTAGATTCTACTGTTATTAACCCTTAGCTTGACAAGATGTCGTTTACGGTACCAACACTTCAAGTGTTTTGCTTCCTCACTACCGAAGGTAGGGAAGCTTTGTATTCGTGAAAGAAGTAAAAAAAAAATGTCCTCCAAAATCAAAATTTCCACTTGCTTTTTGCGTTTTAGAGCTTCCCGAACAATTTTGGTTCCGTGTCTGTCTGTCTGTCGGTCTGTCTGTGGTCAATCCTTGTCCCGGGCAAAACTATACTAACCTGTGGTCCGATTTTAATGAAATTTTCAGGGATTGTGCGGGTTGGGTCCTAGACGGTCCCCTATCAATTTCAGCACCTTCGGACCAATAGGAGCGAGTGCGCATGCGCAAACGTGAATTTCCTGGAACCTCGGTTTCTCGGTTTCTAATGAACCGATTTTGCTCAAATTTGGAGGTTAGTTAGGAACTAACTTCTAAGAGATACCCTATAAGTTTCAATCAAATTGGTCAAGCAATAGCCGCTGCGCATGCGCGAATTTTAAATTTATTGTTACAACCAAAACTTATATGGACATATTATGTCCATGTTACAATGAGTGAGGAAGCTATACTGCCCACCCAACTTGGCAGACGTTTTTTCTCATGCTCTGAACAATTAGCCCCCGGTTTTTATCTGTTCCTCTACGTTGGGCAACTCCCTGGCAACACTGGCTCATTATTCGACAGGTTATGATAGTGGTTATCAATCGAAAACATCAGATTGCTTCTCGGTGATAATCACGTAAGTTCATTTGTTTATTATTCATTTACATGAGTTTCTATCGACTCCATGTTTCGCAAACCGTTCAATTACATCCTAAAGTTTGTGAGAATGCTCAAAATCATCAGAAAATATATTTTATTTGGCTGGAATATGGATGTTTTTGGGGGTGTCGTAAACGGCACCTTGCCAATGACAGGAGGTCATGGTGATTGGGTAAAGTAGATTGCTATTGTACGTTTTGGACCTATTTTATGAAGTTTGAGACTTTTTTGGATCTTTTGATGGCTTTCTAATATTTTTATGTTCTATTTCACGACTCCAGGGTCGCTACCGATCGAGAGGACAACTCATTCTATCCCTTGTCCCTCCTCTCACAACCGATTCAAGCGAAGAGGATGATGACAAAAAGAGTGATAAATATTTGAAATGTTTTAAAACAATAATAATTAGTTGAATTGATATATGTTCCAACTACCTGTGATGATCGTAGTTTCCAATAAACACTTTTTCAGCAACTTTACGCCAACTCTTTCATGTAAGTTTTTTCAAAATCAATCAATTATGATGATAAAAAACGAGGCTGAACTATTAATAAAGATAATTGGTGTTTAAAATGAGTTTAATATATTAAAATTCAACGAAAAAAAAAATCTGATTTTTTGTCATTTTATTTCGTTCACTGACTATTTTAATTTTCGTAATTTTGTCTTCATTTGATTCCTAACAAAAGGAAAAACACACACAAAAAAAACGAAAAAAATCCCAGTAGATTTACTTTTGCCAAGCTGAGGGTTAAGTCTACCGTATTTCAGTCCCTTCTAATTTGAATCAACATACTGTTTAGTTAATCATGAATTCCAGAAGATGTTCTTTCAATATCAACTAGTAAACGATAACACATTTACGTTTTCTTTTCTACTTCACAAAGCAGTTTCAACCAATGTAATATAGTAACTAAGCTGAGAAAGTAACGGATCATTTTTAGCATTTTGAGAGCCTGTACCTTGAAGTCATGATATCGGAAAAGTAGACCCCTCTTCCTCCTCCACCATAACCATCATAACATTTCTAGCGAAATGCAAGCCCCGAATTTGAACGGCATTTTGAAATCCATGATCTACGAAATCCAACATGCTAATTCGAGCCCCCTCTCCCCCTCCTTCTCCTTTTCCGGTGCCAGTCTGCCACCACAACGGTAATGGGGTCCTCCGTTGGGTCGGAAATTCAGGTTTTTGACCTCAAATGTGGATTCAGCATCATTGAAAACCGATATAATTCAACTTTTTGCCCGATGGTACAATAACACATGGTAGACAAATGAATTAAAGAGATCACACGTTTGAAAAAAAAAAAAACAAGTGGGTGTGGCACATAGCTTCCTCGTATCCATAACCCGATTGTATAGATGATCCGATGCATAGTAGTTAATCTGAAAACACCAATCTCTAAGTAGGTACCTTTCACTACCTTCATAGGGGACCATCTACACGCTAATCTGGACAATCCTAGAAAATTTCATCAAATTCGGACGAAAAATGTAAGTGCGGTAGTGATTGGATCAAAAAATGTCTTAGTTTGACTGGGATTTGAACCCGGGACTCCTGGGTGGGAGTCCAGAGCATTGCTCACTGTCCTATAGAGGGGTTGCTGGATAAAGGTTTGAGATCCTCACGTCACACGCGACTGTTACGGCTGTTACAAGGATTTTACGTTTGCGCATGCGCAGAAGCTACTGTAAGATTTCAAGGCCTTGATTTTCATTGGGGACCATCTACAACCTAATCCGCGTAATCCCTGAAAATGTCATCGAAATCGGGTAGAAATTGTGGAAGTTATGACTGTTACAAGCAATTCACGTTCGCGCATGCGCTGCGGCTACTATCAATCCGGGGGTGATGATTTTCAGAGGAAATCATCTAAACACTAATCTGTAACATCCCTGAAAATTTCATTGAAATCGGATGGAAAATGTGGAAGTTACGGCCGTTACAAGGAAATTCTTGTTTGCGCATGCGCAGTCGCTTCTATCAATCCGAGGAAGATGATTTTTTTAGGGGACTGTCTACACACCAACCCGCACAATCCCTGAAAATTTCATCGAAATAGGATGAAAAATGTAGAAGTTATGGCCGTTACAAGGAATTCACGTTTGCGCATGCGCAGTCGCTTCTATCAGTCCAAGGATGATGATTTTCATAGGGGACCGTCTACACACCAACCCGCACAATCCCTGAAAATTTCATCGAAATCGGACTATAACTTCGTATAGTTATGCGCGTTACAAGGAATTGATGACAGACGGACAGACACACAGACACACAGACACACAGACAGACAGACACGGAACCAAAATTGTTCAGAAAGGTCTAAAACGCAAAACGCGAGTGAAAATTTTGATTTTGGAGAACTTTTTTTTTTCGTCCTTGAAAAGTGAAAACAAAGCTTCCGCTACCTTGGTAGACTCGGAAGCAAAACGTCTGCCAAGTGGGTGTGGCACATAGCTTCCTCGTATCCATAACCCGATTGTATAGATGATCCGATGCATAGTAGTTAATTTCGAAACATCAAAACAAGTTAATCTGTAACATCCCTGAACATTTCATTGAAGTCGGATGGAAAATGTAGAAGTTACAAGGAATTCACGTTTGCGCATGCGCAGTGGCTACTATCAGTCCGAAGGTGGTGATTTTCATAGGGGACCATCTAAATACTAATCTGTAACATTCCTGAAAATTTCATCGAAATCGGATGGAAAATGTAGAAGTTATGGTCGTTACAAGGAATTCACGTTTGCGCATGCGCAGTGGCTACTATCAGTCCGAAGGTGATTATTTTCATAGGGGACCATCTAAATACTAATCTGTAACATCCCTGAAAATTTCATCGAAATCGGATGGGAAATGTAGAAGTTATGGCCGTTACAAGGAATTCACGTTTGCGCATGCGCAGTCGCTTCTATCAGTCCGGGGATGATGATTTTCATAGGGGACCATCTAAATACTAATCTGTAACATTCCTGAAAATTTCATCGAAATCGGATGGAAAATGTAGAAGTTATGGTCGTTACAAGGAATTCACGTTTGCGCATGCGCAGTCGCTTCTATCAGTCCGGGGATGATGATTTTCATAGGGGACCGTCTACACACCAACCCGCACAATCCCTGAAAATTTCATTGAAATCGGACAATAACTTCGTATAGTTATGCGCGTTACAAGGAAATCATGACAGACAGACAGACAGACAGACAGACAGACACACAGACACACAGACACACAGACACACAGACACACAGACACTGAACCAAAATTGTCCAGAAAGGTCTAAAACGCAAAATGCGAGTGAAATTTTTTATTTTGGAGAACTTTTTTTTTCGTCCTTGAAAAGTGAAAACAAAGCTTCCGCTACCTTGGTAGACTCGGAAGCAAAAAATAGGCGAAGGCCAGAAGGCAAGCAGTTTAATACATCACAATCTGCTGCCATTGTTCAAATCTTCAACTTTTATTAGCTTCTTTAATTTCTTCTTAACATTCTCTCGACGAACAGACCCGATTACCGTTATTCCTAAGCCATACTCTTATATAAAAAAAAAAAAAAAAATGACAGAAATACCCCATTGTGTAATACATGGAGGATTCACATATTTCATTCCTAGTACCTAGCCTCAGCTTTCTGCATACGATTTAAAAATACCAACAATTCATTTAATGTTGTATCATGAGATACCCTAAATTGTGAGCCACCATGAGTTACTATTCTAAATAGAGAAACCATTTAAATTATACAGCTACACGAAAGTTTTGATTCTGCAACTGCTTAATGCACCGGAGAGCTTACATATACCTAAAATACATGTACTGCTCAGTTCAACGGTGTTGATTTGAAGTTACCACAGGAAACAAGCGGCATTATGGCGCTAAGGGCTGACCCAAAGAATGAATAACTCATCCTTTGCCTCTCCCAGAACGGAAACTACACACGGTTTAGGAAAGATGAATATTTATTCAACCACGAGCTCTCTTTTTCAGTTGATCCAATTAAAACTTACTCTTTTTTTTCATCTTTTCGTTCTTTCTTTCTCAACGTTTTTCCGAGTTCTATCAAATTGAATTTCGTTCCTCACCCAAGAGAATATCGGAATGGCGCACCGCTCCATAATTTTTTTTTTCGACTGACAAGTCCTCCGGGACTGTGTACGTTCCTTTCGTCTACCAGATTCGGATTTCCAGCATTCAGGCAAAGAGGATAACAACTCATAACTAATAGGTACTGGTTTGTCATCATGAATTTATTCGAATGAGATGAACTTTAATCCCGTACTAGTAAGTACCTGATACACATATACCTAATGATTAATGTTGCAATTTTTTGATTGGCTGAAATATTCGATATTTCTAGCGATCCCATGAAGATCATCCAAAGATTTTCAGGCTCTAGAACTCAGGGATCTTTGCTTCCTGAAAAAATGCTCGTCAGGGGACTTGGTCAGATGCATTCTTATAGTTCGGAAGAGTTTCTTAGTATTCTTTCGAAGGAATTCCTCTGAACTTCTATTCTTCTTGAACCCTGATAATCCGTGAATTTTTGCATTCCTTGTATTTTTGCATAACCTTCTTCTGCAAAGACGATCATCTAGAACTGAGTTACTTGAGTATACTCAAGAAGGCTTTTTTCTCATCTATGCAAGGCCAACTCATCGCTGGCTGTGAGTGAGGTCACTTTCTCATATGTCGAAGATACCAGTGTTTTGCTGGGAGCTTCATTCTCCCTTACATCCCTACTCCCTTTTAGTAGGATGATAAAGTGTACTCCTTTGTAGAACTTCCTAGTATTATTTTGCTACTTTGGATTCATTGTTTACCTACAAGATGATTGTCCCTACTTTCATAAATGGACGCGTTCTTCCTCCCTTTTGTACCATCTGTAGGCTTCGTTTTTGCTTTTTGCACACCTTCATCTGATAGATCGATCCTCCCAATCTCGGATTCCATTGCATCAACTGCCACGGAATTCCTGATTATAGCTTGGACGCACAGATTATTATATTATAGCTGGCTCCATTACTTGGAAATCCTAGCTTTAATTCAAGCTAAGACCAATACATTTCCAAGACATCATCAGCTCCTTTGAAAGATCTCACATTCCTGAGTTGGGTCACTTGCCTACAGCTGATCTAGATGGGGTCAATTTGATTACATGTAAAGATAGAGTGCGGTTTTAACATACCTATATTTAATAATTTGCCCAAGCATTTCGAGGAGTTTTGTAACTCTGACAGCAGTTTTCACCTTTAAAGGTGTCACAAAATCAATTTTTCATGAGTACCTAACAATTTCAACTCGGAAAGGTAACGACTGTGTCTTGACAATGTGTCTTCTATACGATCAATAAAATAATCAAAAACAATTTAGCTCAGCAGTTGAAGTTGACCACAGGGGTATAAATTGGTAGTTTTGATATGTAGGTAAGTCTTGGAAAATTGCAAGAACAGGAGCTCATCTGTCCTCCGGGAACTCCAGTTAATTCACATCAACATAAAAGTGAACCAGATGGTCCCTCAGGTGAATTTGGATGCCGGTCTCGGCACAGACACAAACGTTTTGAGTGTCCTAGACGACGTGGCCCTGCGGAGGCCTTTGGGACCCTCAGTCCAAAACCACTGTAAAGCGCATTACAAAGGATAATACTATTCTGTAAACTGCCTGCTGTTTGCTCAATAATTAAACCCAGGAGAGCGTCGCAAGTTTCTCTGTCGTTGGAGCCACCACTAAGTCTGGACCGCATCGAGCCGGAAACTCCATGGAAATTTCCGGCAAACCGAGGTTGCGTAACCCGACACCGATGAGGGCTTGAAGGATATTGATTTCATTGGCTGTCAATAATATTATACATGTATAGTTCTTTTTTTAAATAAAAATGATCATAGTGGAGTATGACTACACATCATCTCTTACAGCATCTGATGAAAAGCACAAATTTTCAGTTAGGAGAGGTCCTTTCTGAGATGTTTCAAAATAAAATGTCTCAAGACATCTCGAATGAGAAGCCGCAAAGATAACTCTAAAGTACTTGACATATTAATTAATTGGGCACCATTTTGGGATGTTTCTGAGACTTTCCACGCTGTGTGCTTTAAGAGCTTCCTCAAGGAGAATGTTATTAGTTCAACCCCCATAAGTAATACAGAACAAGATCTCATTAATCTACTATCCCTAGATGAGAGGGAAACAAGACGGTTTAGGAGCATATTAGCCGTTGAAAAGCGGTCGGCGTAGATAAGACCGGAGTTCGGCAAACTTCCGCTCTCCGAGAAAAGTCAACCAGCTTTTATTCAGATAAAGTGTCTCGAGTTAAAATTGCTTTTTATCTCGACTTCACCACGCAATAAATTTCAGAATGACCTTAAAATCTTCCTCATTCCCTCTCATGTTTGTTACATCACTTCCTTATACGGTCAATGAACGGTGGATGTGCCGTTTACATCATATAACGCACTTGGTAGACGTTATAGCGGATTTTCAAGGAAAATGAAGCTATTGCAATGGCCTCAAAATTTTTAGAATGGACTTTTTCGAAATTTTCCCTCACTAAAATCCGTTTTGGAACATTCTGAAACGATCCCTAAAGTTTTTCCTTAAAATCATATGTATACCTATATCATATAAATGTATATATGTGTCACACCGCACGATAACTTGAGAAATTGTCTAGCAAAAAATCTAACAAACAAAAAGACAAGTTCGTTAGCCACAAATTTTGGACAACCCTAAGTGGTCCAAATTTCAAAAATAGTACAAAACCCGGTTTTTTCTAGTTTTGTGATTATTACCTTCACAATCATAGTAATATATGGTATAGTCGATTTCAGCACCAAATTTCTGATACCAATGTACTTTCCAAAAATGAAAATTGTCAAAAAGTATATATTTTTATATGTATAATGAAAACGTGCGTATATTTGTAACCAGAAATGCATTAGCAGTGTGGGTAGTATGTGAGTTCGTGGAGACGAGTAGAATGTGAATATGGTCTCCGAAGATCTTGAAAACATACCCTGTGCATACAGTATGTTAGTATGATATACTAGAAATCGAAAAAAACCATCAACTGCCGTCTGGGTACTCTATGAGTTTGTGGAGACGAGTAGAACATGAATATGGACATGAATATGCATTGAGCAGTATGTACGCATAGTATACTAAAAATCGAAAAATTTTCTAAAAGAAATTGCAACACCATTGTTCCTTTTCTTAATCATACCTTTAACTGAAAGATTTCTTTGAAAATTCGCTCATTAATTCATGCTGCATGAATGGACTTTTCATGTTAATCCTGTCTTTTAATGTGCACTCATTGTAAGTCGCTTACGCTACTTTGGTTGTTTCAGGACTCGGGTGCGGGCAGTCTGGACAGCACGGGCAGCCCGCTGCTGGCTCACCAAGTACTCCAGGCCCTAATGGAAGTCTCAGACGAGCGCGGATATGGAGAGAATGGTACAGACCGGACCCAACGCGGTTCAACGGGCTTTGGAAAAGCAAAACTCCCCTGGGTACAGTATTATGATGCTTTTTCGATTAACTTGGTCAGATATATCAAATTTGACTCATAATTCAAAAATTTTGATTACTTCAAACAGTCTTCTAAGGAGTAATCATGATTTTCCTGGATTAAAAGAAATTGTTCACATTCTGCACCAAGCTTTCGTCTAATCCTTTGTCAATTGAATAACTAACTAATCACTAACTAACTAATTGGGCCATGGTGTCATTGGTGTCACCGAAAACATCTCATGAACTCTACAGCTGTACCAACGTATCACCGGAGTAACCAAAATTAAATTGCAGTTTTAAACATAATGGACTGCAAAATTTTTTTAGGCTATTAGAAGTCTCAAAATATAGTTCATTATGGCAAAAAACTTCAAAGAAATCGATTAAAACATTTTTTAAATGTTAGTCATATAATTTTTTCACTTTTAATAAATTACAAAAAATGGCCCAAAAAAGTCAGCTCTATCCATTAATTTTTAAATTGCAATAAATCTAGTTAATCTGGCGACACCTTGGGACAGCTGTTGAATTCCAAAGATTTTTTGGTGACATTAATGACACCATGGTCCAATCAGGGTTAAAAGTGTTTCTTGGAAGAATTTGTTTACCTTTCCTAGAAACACTGTATCCTATGTAGAAACAGTATACCAATGAGGTGCGTATCCTATGTAGAAAATATTCATCATTGACCAGAGAAAACCATAGCTTCGTCTGCTCCATGGCGGCTAGCCAAAGCGTGATGTCTTTTTAGTGCTTCAAATCAATATCACACTCAAAATCACCGAGAATTGAAATGTTACATTATTCTCAAGAAAACGCTGAAATTTCCTAATACTGAAATCATGATATTGTCCAATATTATCGTATTGTTCGCAGGCAACGCCGAGCTGTACATAGTCCTGGCTCTGCTCATCGGCCTCGTGACTGTGGTGATCGGATGCTGGTTGTCGGACAACTGCTGGTCACCCGAGCCAGAGCTGATGACACTTGCGTAGCATCACCATCCAAGGGCTCGCCGAGTCCTCAGGTCCAAATCGACCAAACACAGATACCTCCCCATCCTGTATAACACCACCTCCGGCACCCGCCAGATATAGGGCTACGGTCTTTGGCTCCCCACGCATCGAGTAAACGAGTCCACCTACCTCATATAAATACCGAGATTATGTTGAAAACTTATCATTTTATTGTATTCTACTTTAACCATAATTATGTTTTAGTTTTTTGTGAAGATCATTCAGACTAAGGAAGGAATGGATGTCGACTCTCTCAGTTTCAAAAAAAGTCCAGGAGCCTCTGGAAATTTTTTAAAAGGGTTATTTTTTGTTTTTTTTCGTCCTATTTTCATTGGCATTCCAAAAAAAGTGATTTTTCTTCATTTTTGTGACCAATGGTGTATATAAGCCTCCTATGTTTTCACACTGACCCATTTGGTTCCTTGTTATGCCCAATATAATTTTTTTTTAAATTTAGTTTCATAGTTGTTTTGAAGGTATTTAAAGTTGTCAATTTGAATATTTTCAATATAGATGTGTATGTTTTCTTCCTTGGTCTATTCTTTGAGAGGGAGATTGAACAGGGAGATCGAAACCATCCATGTTGAACTCAATATGGGCTACAATCAGTGAAGACACTATTGATGCTGGGTTACGAGTGTAAAGATATTTACGAATGATGAGCCTCCTCAAAATTACAATATTAGGTTTGGTATCGTAGACATTGTTAAGTACGCAATACAAACTTTTTCTCACTTTCATACTTTCCAGAAGATAACATGAAAGTTTTACCTAAATTTCAAATGACCTGCGCAAATTGATCTTTACTTGGCATTGGTTATTTTGCTCATATGTGTTTGTACTGCCCTCCACTTTTTCCATGCATTGCGCTCTCCCTTAAATTCTCCTTACTCCTTCTCTTCGTTGCCTTTGGATGATCACCCAAGAGTTCCGTGTCATTGATAGTCATAATCGTTTGTAATAACAAGACAACTAAGGAAAACAGTAATACATATAGACGTGTAACCGACGTTGCTTAAAAAGATTTAAAACACAAAATTGGAGTTACAAATTTCTATTTTAGGGGACCCAAAAAATTCAAAGCATCCCCTTTCTAAACAGTGATAAAGTAAGATTCATGATTATATCTTACATTGGCAAATTTAGTGGGATTAAGATGGAATAATTCAAGTTATTTAACAGGAGGAATCCATGATTTTCTTCAAACTCTTTTGTGTTTTTCATCAGAACATGAATTCTCATCGTTGAACGATCTCCAAATAATATCGTGGATGATTAAAGAAAAAATGCTTCCAAAAATTAGATAAGGTCAGGGTGTTAAACCCATAACCTTTTGAATAATTAGTCAGCACGGTGAGCTTGTGGTCACAAGGGCGATCGGATATCACGGGTCAACCCCACTCGTCTGAATTGATGGATTATTTATGAATATCACTCTCTTCCGTCAGTAACGAACTATTAAATAGTTCGTATAAATTATAAACGTATAAATTTTATACGTTGACCTTTCCTCGTCTACCGTATTGTGAGAGTTTTAAAACCATCGAATCTGGATCCTGGTGAAAATCTCCGATGACTAAACCCCTCGGACACTGGGACGGTCAACTCCTATTTATAGGTTGAACAGGTCGATACAAAATGTTTACTATGTCAAGTTGCCTCGATCGAGTCAACGGTTCAGCACTTCATCTGATTGGAGATGTGGTACTACATACGGTAAAATGTTCTCTCTTTTCACGAATCATCTATAGAAATCTTGCCGCGGTGGACATTCAAGCTCACTCACGCACGATAACATTGACATATAATTAGTTTAGGTAAAAAAATATACGTATTAAATGCGATGAAAAGCAGACAATTCAGTCCACAATGTAATCATGCTGAATTGAAACGCCAGTTTGAATATATAGTTCCGTAAATTGGCAACATCAACACGATTCTAAATTCGTTCCCATCCATGAATAATTCCTCATTCCTAAATAAATGTATTCTCTGAAAACTATTGTTCGAATGTGAAATAATTGAAGACAGTTCGTTTGGAGCGCTGGGAATACCATTTAACTTCACTATATTTGTGCTAAATCTAAATTCGTATATAAAATATCAAAAATTGGGAAATTAGTGCATTACAGTTAGTTTGCGTGTGTTCACACAATCCCAGAAAGTGTGTCATCAAATTTGCAACAAAATGTAGGTTTAGGGGATCTCAGTCAGTCCTGGTTTCTTCCTCATTCCGGATTTGTCTAATCACATAGGAATAGAGAACCAAGTAGGTACTTGGCGAATTTTCGTACTATTCTCCCCAAGTAGAAATCGGTATTCAGGTATATCATACCTTCTCATACTACTAGGTACACTCACTTGGTATGCGAAATTTTAAAAATATTGATTAATTCAATAGTTATTACGGAGTGCACTCCTGTTGGTTGGAATTGATTATCCTCCACCCTGTTATCAACTAAACCGTGACATATTGTTAAAATGTGTCACTAAAGTGTTTTGGTTTATTATTTTCAATAATAAGCCTTTGGAATCGAGCAAGAAAAAAAAATGTTAACCCCCCCTCAAAATTTGATGTTTTACGTTTCAAGGTACGTAGAATACGAAAATCGAATAAAAAAATTTCCGTCCGTCCGCCGTACGCCGTACGCCGTACGCGGCACTTTTCTTAGCAACACTGGACCGATTTGGTTCAAATTTGGTATATGGGCTCCATTTGGGGTCTAGTTGTGCCGCGAAGCTTTTGGTTGATGTAGGTCACTTCTAAGGGGTGAAAATTAAGGGTTGAAATTTTCAAGAGTGCCCTAGCTCGAAAACTCTCGAAATAAAGGTATCGTTTTTTCACCAATTTTAAATAGTATTGAATTTTTAAAAATTTTTGAGACCACCCGGAGCTCTGTAGGACAAACCGTTCGGTCCCTACGAGTACTTGAAGGTTTTCCTTCGATAAAACAGAATCATGAGTGTGAATCGCAAAAGAGGTCTAATCTCCATTTAAATTTTATCGGACTAAAATGCGATCGCTGTTCATTTCTTCGATTTGTATACAGTTTTGCCTTCTGCGTAACCAGTAATCAAATTTCCATAAGAAGCTTTCTATTATTCCAATCGAGTGTGAAGCGTTTAGTTCTTTCTAATAAACTTGATTGTGAAGGTGTGAAGCCAGTATGGTGTGGTAGGTAGTACCTAGCTGGTAGGTAAAAAAAAGTTGGTAGGTAAATAAAATGTTGGTGGGTAAAAAACGCTGCAAATCATTGCTCAAAGGCTTCTTCACTCTTCAGATCACTGATCAGCTGAGTGAGCTCCGAAGCCATTTTCAATCCTTTTGAATGGAAGTGCTCTTCCAGCCGTCTCCAGCATTCGAGGAGATCTTCTTCACTCTTCAGATCACTGATCAGCTGAGTGAGCTGCAAAGCCATTTTTACTCCTATTGAATGGAAGTGCTCTTCCAGGCGTCTCCAGCATTCGAGGAGATCTTCTTCACTCTTCAGATCACTGATCAGCTGAGTGAGCTCCGAAGCCATTTTCAATCCTTTTGAATGGAAGTGCTCTTCCAGCCGTCTCCAGCATTCGAGGAGATCTTCTTCACTCTTTAGATCACTGATCAGCTGAGTGAGCTGCAAAGCCATTTTTACTCCTATTGAATGGAAGTGCTCTTCCAGGCGTCTCCAGCATTCGAGAAGATCTTCTTCACTCTTCAGATCACTGATCAGCTGAGTGAGCTCCGAAGCCATTTTTAATCCTATTGAACGCAGGAAGCTGAAATTTGAGAGGGAAGGTCAAGGGAGAATACAGATGGTGGTAGGTGTTATTGATGGAGAACCAGAGATCTATACAGAAGGGTGATCTATACAGAAAATAATAAACCTTTGAGCAATGATTTGCAGCGTTTTTTTCTCGATAGGTATAGTACCAATAACTCTCTCTCAAGAATATAAGGCCTTGGGGATTGTAAATGAACACTCAATTCAGTTATAGGTCAATTTAGTACGAGTACGTAAAAGTCTCAATGGGTTTCGCCCAGCAATATTCAGACATGCTCGTGGAAGGGTACAATTGAAGTGAAAAATTCACAGTAGAGTTGTAATTGATTTTACACAGGTAACGAAGTCTTACAAAACATTTAATAAAACTCACTTTAATATGGAAAAGATCGCATTGCATTATGTGAAGATCGCGTTAGAATTCATTAATCACAGGGTCTGTAATGAATATTCACTTGCCCGTTGATTACAAACTTTACCTCCTCTCGAACTCAAACAATAATAAATCATTTATCCCTTACTTCGCGGAACACCCTTGAAATACGGTGGATCGTGTGTATCCCTGCTTCAAATACTGAAATTCAAAAGAATTCAATCATACCAATTTTTCTTTTAATTTTTTTTTGCTACCGATGTGATATTTAAAAGTAGGTAGACTGAATAAATTGACCATCATAAATCTTATTATACCGTCAGATGGGGAGTATTGGGACCATTTTCACTACAATTTGCTCTGCACTGCCTGGACTGAGTGTTGTAAAATAATAGTGCAGGGCGTTTTGGAAAGATGGAACCTCAGGGTATCCCCCCATGGTATCAAAATTGAAATACCTCTACAGGAGAGGGTGTATGTTTTTTACCTAAGGTACCCACCAACTCCCCTCATTAGTGGGACCGTACTGAGACTACTCATGTTTTTTCCTATTTTCAAGCCTAAATGTCATAGAGGTGACTTAATGCCATTCTGTAAGGTTAAAAAATATAAAGTGAGTGGCAAAAACTAAAAAGAAGGAGTTGAAAAAGGCATGTTTCGTTTATAATAATCTATTTTGATTAATTGTTGACTCATAATCCTGATCACAGTGGTTTCTAGTGTAATGGTACAATTACATGGCAGACACTCTAGCACCGACTAAACTGATTTTATTTTACCCAAACAAAATGCAAACCTCTGACTTAAAAAACTCTGGCACGTCCACCTAGAGAATTTAAAATTAAAGAAAAGAAACTCATTGAAAACATTGAAAATTGGGAAAATGTTACAAAAAATGGAATAAAAAGTCAAATTCTATACAAGTCTAGATAGATCTTGAACGTTTTTCCCTCTTAGGTGTTTGAGAACTTACGAATGCTCTTCCTCGGCGTCTAAAAACCAGAAAAACAACAAAAAATGCCACAAATCGTCAAGTCTCAACTCTCCCCATCGAACAAAACCGCTGATAACATCCTTACTGATAAGAGGAAACGACTCCAAATTTTCAGAATATTCTCACAGATTAATCTAAAATACGCCTAAAAACAAAAACTCACGGCAGATGATCGATGCTCACTGTGGTGATGGAAGTATGACTGAGATCCAAAACATAACTGATAAAAACACCTGTTGAGGGGAGGGTGTAATTGGCGCGCTTCGAACTTATAACAGTGATAACTATCAACTGAAAGGTATTAACATGGAGTTTCTACCTTTACAAGAACCAGGTCGCTAACCCGACATTAGCTCTCCTGGTGACCATATTCATAACTTTTTGCGAGAAGTCTCAACTCTCCCCTCAAATTCCAAGTCTCCCCACCTGACGGTAGTGCAGTTTTGTTTGAATTTTCATTCTATTTTGTTTATTTGAGTTAATATCATTAAATTTTTCAGAATTTAACTTATTTGTTGTATTTATTTATTTTTGTTTTTTTAGTAGGTACCTATTAATCAACCCTAGAAGGATATCTCGTTTTCCCAACGCTCAAGGGTACCGTTGAGTACCTACATTTCACATATTTGCCCAAAACTGGATATCTCTTGAATAATTTATATTCAAGAAGGATAAAATGAAACCACACACGTTTTCCATCATGGGTTTTCGCATTATTAAACATGAATTCGGTCTAAATATTAATTTAGGAGTAATATCAATACAATAGTAATTATTGAATCAGACTTCCAATCCAACAATCAAATTATCGGAATGTAGAATTTGAAAATTATAGTGTTTATCGAGCATCAATATCAATTTTTAGAAAAACATGTTTTTTTTAATTTAAAAATGCAGGTTTTTAGGTATTTTTACTCATAGGGTTTTCAAAACTTATATTAAAGGAGTGCTGCACGTGATGACTGAATGTTGTCTGGCCGAAGGCAGATGCAAAACTAACTAGGGAGAGCACTGCTGAGAGGAGTGCTCAGGCTGAAGATTAGTTTTGGCATAATCACAAAAAACTAACCAGCGATTAGTAAACTTTACACACAATATCCTTCTAGGTTTAAACGAATATTTGATAATTATGTGACCCATCATCAATAGTGTTATCACTGAAAACAACAGAATCGTTACGAATACCTATGAAGAAATGCCTGGTGTTTTAACTTATGATGTTGGTTTTTACGAAATTGCCCTTAATTTAATGATTTCCTTTTCAACTAAATTGACTGTTATTATTATTAATCAAGATTGGGTGTAATCAAATCTTGATAAAATGAAATTGAAGTGTAAAATATGTGACAATCATTTCCGAAAATTATATTTGAATACACCCGAACACTCGTTTTCAGAACGAGGTTCCAAAACTACTCGTATGCGTCAGGATGCCAAAGACGACAATATAAATTTACAACTGAAAAACTACAAAAAAAAATTATTATAATCTTTTCAATTTCGTACTCTACCTACGCCTGGAAGTCTTTATGTACTTTCTGCACAGTTTCTTGTGTGTTTTTCATCGTTGTACCACTCAAAACCTTCTTACTATTTATGAATGTTTCCTCTAATCTCGTATTTCATACTTTGAGAACAAAAATAGTTACCGATGGATGCAGGATTTACGTTGTAAGTACGTTTTTTGAGTACGCTCATTTTCCGTTGAAACCGGCAAATTTATGAGTTGCAGAATTTCAAAGACCACCAGTTCGGGGAGGAAAGTGGTCTACGGTGCCTGAAAAACCACGTAATAATCATAGGTACCTTAATCGAACCCTGAGAAAATTACGAAAATCCATTAAGCTTGCAGTAATAATTGTAAACCTATGGAATAACAATAATTAACAGTGCTAAAGGACTCTTAAACTGATTTCTTTAACCTTTCGGTGAATTTTAAGTTTTTATTTTATTTTTTCTAAACCAAATCAGATAAAACTCTAAATTAGAGTTCAAGTGTATGCCAAATTGTAAAGACATGTAAAGCACTTAGTTCAGTCACTTTTTTTGAAAATTCACTCACAAATTGTTACTGTTACCAAAATCAGTAGTGTTATTGAAGCCAAGGAATTTTATAAACTTGAATAATGTCTGTATTATTGTACTGTTCTTTTAATGTGCCAAAAAATTTTTTAAACATCAATTTGCGTTCATTGTTTGAATGATAAATTTGTGATTATCTCTGACTGAACAAAGTGCTGAAAAATTAATCAATAATGGATTCTTATAGATGTCCATAAAATTAGACTTAAGTATTGATACTACTTACGAATTCTTAAGGAGAAGAATCATTGGTCCTTTTTTTGGTTTTTAAAGCACAAAAGGATTTTGGTGCAATACGTTTTGAATGTTCAATGTTCATTGACAAAAAAATTGGGAAGAAAAATCATAACCACATGATTTTGTATGATATAACATTTCTCCGTATGATGAACTGATCATGCTCATAAGAATAATTTGATGAACAAAATATAACACACCAGGCCTAGGAATAAATGCCTTATTGATATTAGATTGATAATCGGCGGAATAAAAACGTTGTTAATGATACTCGTATTTCGATCAGCCTTGAAGAACGAAAATCATTCAAGATGGATTTTTGATGAGGGAATTCAGTATGAAATGAGTTATGTACAAACAACGCTATCATTTTATCAATTCGAATTTGGAAATTGATTTTGGATTCCAAAGGTCTTTTCGAGTTGAATTGATTTAAGAAATAGTACTGCTACGATATTTCAAAAGTATTTTGTACTCGATGAACTATTAACCAGAATGTAAGGAAAAGATTGTAAGAAAATTTACCCATTTTTATGTATTTGTTGGTATATGCATTTATTATTGATTTACTTGCGTTTTGAGTTTCAACTGTGGATACGTAGTATAGTAAACTAGGTACACAGGGTGTCCCAGAATTGATGATGCACACTTCAGGGACTAATATGAAATTTTTCCGAAACCCGAATTTTTCAATTTTGAATTTGTTTCGTCTTTTATACCTTATGTCAATAAAATGACCAAATTTTATTTATTATTATTTTTTAAATGATCACATTTTTTAATGGCCATATTTTGTCCTATTTTTTTTTATGACCATAACTACCTTAGTTTACGGTGAAGGGGCGGAAGGGGCGCAGTAGGTAGCGCGTAGTAGCCCCTTTTCATCCAACCTTAACACCGAGCATAAATTCGCCAAACCCCGAATGTGTGGCCGGAAGATTCAGTATTCGCCAAACACCGAACATTTGCCAAACGGGTGCTCGCCTCGGAGGCGGTTTCTTTCACACAACAAAGGACAAGAATGTTCGCCAAACACCGAACATTTCCCCGTCCACACATGCAGGTCGAATGTTTGCCGAATCTGGGAAGTATTGCGGGGTTATATGCACGAGTTACAAAGCTTAACTTGATTTGATCCTGTAGTGAAAAAAAAAGTAAAGTAAACAACCATTTCAGGTTGGATTTTCGCGGACGTCATCAGCTGTTTTCTTGAGGGAAGATCACAATTTGTTCTGATGATTTGCTCATGGCTTTCCATCGGCCTCACCGCTTTGGGTTGTGACGAGGGGGAACTGCGACCGGCTTACCCAAAAATATGCTCTCGAGGCAAGCCCCGAACTCACGGCCCCGCAACCGGTCCGAGTCTCGTCTCCAAAGACACATGCCGCAACTCGTTCGGCCACAGCTGAACCTTTGAACTGAACAGCTGATCCTCTAGTACCTACAATGCATATGGCTCGGCACACTTGTCGTACTATCAAGGACACAATTTGATGGGACACCTTGAACGTGAATGAGAGGCTATGGTAGCTATCTCCTGAAGCCAAAAATTGGAGCTTGAGGGCCAGGCGGACATTTGCTGGGATGACCTTTCTCCATTTTGTATTTTTCTTTTAAATCAGCGGCTCAATTCTCGCCAGCAAGAGATTGAAATCTCCTTTGGAAATACGGCAGAAGTTCTTAAGCTTTCCAGAACCTTCATCCTTTGCCAAGTCAACCAACATGTCTGAGCCATCATAGCAGCAAGTAGTATCAATTTTGGTCATTTCAAAAGGTTTCTTAAATTGATTAATTTATAGATTATTTTGTACATACCGTGTCCTGCTCCTGTTTAGAGACAACATCCACCATCGTCTTCTCCTTTGTTTCCTTTTCATTTCCTTCTTCCTTTTGTGAAGGAGACTTCAATACACCACAAATGTGGCCGCCGCCACAACAACTTCCTGATCACTATGACGCTTAAAACTGAACTGACAAAAGTGTTCGGCAAATATTTTTGAGTGCTCGGTAAATGTTCAGGGTTCGGAAAATACCGAATGTGTGGCTAGGGTGCTTTTTCATCGCAAACGTTTTGCATTCGGCGAATACCGAATGTTCGGTGTTCGCCAAACACCTCATGGGTAGCCGCGGCTTTAGATTCTCGTGCCGTTCAAGCACACTTCTTCACTAAATTTTATTACAATATTTTAATTAATAGGTATATCGTTGATAGGGTGAGATTCCGAGGAAGTTTCCCTCGTGGTGTCTCTCAAAATTGCTAGGTATGTACTTAATAGGAGTCTAAACGGGTCGGAAAAAATTTGTTAGGAAATGATCAAAACTTTTCTACGAATTTTTTCTTCTTTCACATCATATTAGCCAAAAATACTTTTTTTTTTTGAAAATGAGTTTTATTTTTTTATTTTTTTTTTCATTTTTATTTTTATTTTTTTTCTCTTATAAAGTGCTTTTATTTAAAAATATTGTTCTTTGATATTAGAAAGAACAATGCTTAACGATCTGCCCTTATTTTTACTTTTACACGGTAAATTATGGGTTGTGATCATTTTTAGTTATATAAGGTCGGAAGCATGACAAAAATTAATGAATAAAATGTTTTAAATCGGGTTCGATGGTGGTTTTGGACGAATAGCAGGACGGGATACACAAAATTTGGACCGGTTAGCACATAAGTTTGTTGCGAAGTAGTTGAAGGATCAGTCCATGAAGATCATTAATTCTGGGACACTTTGTATAAATTCATATTTTAGATACAATTATTTTCAAATTACAATTTGATTGAAAAATTGCAATAATTAATCGAACGTAAGGAGGTCTCAGTCAGTCGTTGTTCCTTCCTGATTGTGGGTTAGTTTAATCTGTCATGAACCGGCGCTCGGTTCCCCCTTCCCACCCCGTCCACCCCTCTGAAGGAGCAAAATTACCACCCACCACCACCAGTGCCTCCCCCATTCCCCAGCCATCCCATAGCTGGTCAGTTCTCTCAGTTTTCTCAAGAAATAATCATCCATGTTCCTTGAGGCATTCTTCTTATTCACCCATGAACTTGTTTAATTCCAAAAGTAGAAACTAAGTAAACAATTGTACCTAAATTTGAAAATTTCAAGAATTTTCGAAATTCATTAGTGCATCTACCTAGGGATTTAAAAAAACCTCTTGAAAACCTTATAAATTATAAGAAACCCTTCTACTTACAACCGAAACTGAAAGAAAGGCTTGCATACGAGTCTGCAACACATTGGGACATTTTCATGTCAACCACTACACAACAAGGTAGTGAAGTAAGGTTTTTAGTTCATGTACCCAAGCATCAAAATAAGAAAACAGTTGATTGTTCTCTACGCAACACAGTGAGTTTATTTTATTTATTGGTCGCGTGAGCAAGACTTGCTTAGTTTTCGTGACGATTGTTCAGTTTATGTGCCAAAACAAAGACATGAAAATGTCAAAAAAAACTAAAAGATTGCCGCTGGAATCCTCAAAATCGAACAATTATTCACTGACTGAGACCCCCTTAACATTGATTCACTGTAGACAATCAATAAACATTTGTTGATGATCGTAATATTTGCTAGACTTGCAAAAGTTGAGTGTTGCTTGAATTTCTTACGCAAGCATCTCTTAAGGGGACTCATATTCACTGATGGTGTAGTTAACCCTATAATTTAACGAACTATAATTTATTGAAGCTATCAATTTTTTCAGCAGAACTGTATTCGATTAGGTATTCATGGTTAACTACACCAACTTATCATTTTCGTCTATATTTAAGTAATTACATAATTGTTACCTTTGTTACCTTCACTACTGAATAGTAAATCACCGAAATTGTACAATTGGAAATTTTAGGAATATTAGTTTCAAATTGCAGTAACGCACTTTCGAGTGGACCATTAAAATAAGTTTCCTTGGGAGGAATGTGAATTAATTTATTCCATCACAAACTAGCGGTATAGTTCACTCTTTCCAATCAAATCAAAGGCCTACTGAAATTTCACTTCTTCATGAACCTCGAAATCCATTTTGAAATATGCAAACGAGTTCGATAAAAACAGGAAACTCCAACGTAACATCGATTATTAAAATTTTTCGAACAATTGATCTTCAAGGTACAGGTTCATCGAATTCTACGAACAATCCTTGGATACCTGTAATCCAGGAAAACTTCCAAACTAGAACAGTTTACGTGTAAGTGTTTCGTACCTAAATAATTTATTCGAAAATTTGAACAAGAGAACACAATTTTGCACTGATAGTCTGCCGATTACTGTTAGGCATTCGAAAATTTTGGTAAAGTATTCTAGCACTTGGACAGACTGAAATTTTCGTTTTTAAGTTAAAGCACGTTGAGAAGAACTAATGTGAAAATATTCGGAAATCGTATTAATAAGTATTATCGCTCATTTACACCTCCTCGTCATTTTTATTAGGTTCACTGATTTTATTTTTGTGCCCGAAATTTGATATAAACCCGAGGTTTTGAATCATACCCCTTTCAAAGTGATCAACAATGAGACCAATTCAAGGCACTCTACTTACTGAAAAAATTAAATAATACATAATAATAGATCTGTTAAGAAGAAAAAAAAAGCAAGTTAGCTCGTAGATTGACTAAAATAAAATTTAGCGCTATGGTTGATAGTTCTTCATTTTTTAAGAATGAAACTGTAGCGGTAACTCAAAAATAGTAATCCTAACTAAAAGTGTTCGGTGTACCTACTTATACGAAAAAGTTTTACTCTTACTGTACAAAAAAAAATTATTGAAAAAAAAGGAAAAAAAAAGAGGAAAACATGCGCCAATTTTTAAATTCAAGTTTTTTAGCTCAAATCCACTGTTTTAGATTCGTCGTGATTAGGCTCATAAGAGACATCCAGACCAAAAAAAAATTATCCTTGCACCGATTTCATGAAAATGCGCACGTGACATATATTTGTAAATTACTTATTAAGTTGATGTGCTTTCGGCTAGTATATATATACAAAAAAAGGAAGAACCCGTAATTTTAGCGTATGAGCATGTTTAAATGGTTAAGGGCACATAGTTGACCATGTCAATTTTTTTTCGAAGAAGCCTACAAATATAAATTTTTATAGTACGTATCGTGTATTTTTTTCATCCTTTTCGTTGTAAGTGACTATACAATATTACGTTTGCTATTTACCAATTTTAGTGATGGGTAGGTGGGTACTTATTGATAAGTTCGTTCATAAGTTCCATATTATGGAATAAGCTCTATGAGCCAGAATATCTCCAAAATCCTGTTGTTAGGGCAGTGGTGTTACAGAGTGTCGCGAAACTATTCAACAATACTTCAGGAATCGATTCTTTAACTAATTTGCAGGAATTTACTATTCATTGAACTTGTTTCACTTTTTTTACCCAGCTCAAAATGCCACTTTTTACACTTCGAAATTTTTTCGTAATTTCAAGCTAAATTGGTCATAGGTTTCTCATATATCATGAAAATTTAAATCTGATTAGGTACACTGTCGAAAAAAGTGCCAGTTAACCAGGTCAGAAAAACTGTACACTGGGATAATCTTTCTACCTCAAACTAACACATTTGTAAATTTCATATCCTTTCAAACGCTTTCGTGATTTTTTCCTGCTGAAACACGGAATCTTCAGAGTAGCTCAATAGCTCAATATATACACCCTTTCCCCATTCTTCCAACGGTAACCTATTTTTTAGGTTATATATGAAATTTGAGGTAAAACGCTGGATAATTATTATTATTTTTCTATTATGGATCACTCGTTTGCAAAGAACACGGCTTTGCCATTATCACACAAAGGCAAAATTTGCCATTTATTGTCAACCCACCAACCATAGGTACTACCTACCTAACACGTGCCTGCTTCACTAAAACTTACTGAACCCCCTCACTCGTGTTTGTGTTGTGTTTCTGATTTTTTATCGTAAGCCCAACCCTTAAGTTTTCATAGGGAGCGATCGGTTGGTCTTACATAGCTCAGCATGGTCTCATTCAATTTCTAAAAATGCAATACTGTCTTAAATTGATGAAAAAACAATACCTTTATATCGAAATTTTCAGAATATCAACCCTTTTTGGTTTATTATTTTCAATAAAAAGCCTTTGGAATCGAGCAAGAAACAAAATTTATCCCATTTATTTACAATAATTAATTTATATTTATTCACCATCAAAATTTGATGGTTTACATTTCAAGGTACGTAGAATCCGAAAATCCAATAAAAAATTTTCCGTCTGTCCACCGTACGCCTTACGCGGCACTTTCCTTATCAACACTGGACCGATTTGGTTCAAATTTGGTATATGGGCTCCATTTGGGGTCTAGTTGTGCCGCGAAGCTTTTGGATGATGTCAGTCACTTCTAAGGGGTGGAAATTAAGGGTTGAAATTTTCAAGAGTGCCCTACCTCGAAAACTCTCGAAATAAAGGTATCGTTTTTTCACCAATTTTAACAGTATTAAATTTTTAAAAATTTTTGAGACCACCCGGAGCTCTGTAGGACAAACCGTTCGGTCCCTACGAGTACTTGAAGGTTTTCCTTCGATAAAACATAATTGGAAGTGATATTTTGATATGCTGGTACAAAATCAATTTTTAAATACTTGGCACAATGTTTTGTTAAAAACGCCATTTTAACATATTTGTTACGTCCATCTTACGTATTTCGATTGTAAGCATGATAGCGTTTTAGGTACCTTTGTGAGATGCTTACTCGACCTGTAAGAGTCGATAGGAAGCTTCTCAGTTCACCCGCTAACGTACAGAAAGCTCTGGCGACGCATTCCAGCTTATATACGGCCCCTCAGAAAGAAAGGACCTGAAATTCACGTGCCACAGGTTGTGCTACTCATCTCATAACTTCTTCATAAGGTTTTGATGCATGGAAATTAATTAAATTCAGCGTTTTCCCTATCAATAAAAACGGAGTTAAGAAGAACGTTGTCTATTTCCACGAAAATATTGAGTTACAGGAAAAATGGATTTCAACGGTTAGGTCATCATCAGTAACAAACAATAACAACAATGACCTAACCGTCGAAATGGATTTAACTTGTAACTCATAATTTTCGTGGAAATAAACAACGTTCTTCTCAACTCCGTTTTTTATTAAATTGGTATTCCACAATCTCATCGGGAGTGATTTTATTCATTTTCCAAAATTTCTAGTTATTTTTGATACCACTCAGATAATATTCGTCTGGGAAGGGGGATTAGAGAAATGGTTCAAAAAGTCCAACGTTTCCAAATTTCTAAATATCAAGATTTCCAACGTAGTATGCAATAAACGAAGCAACGTACCATAATAACTAAAGTTTACAAATGTCACTGTATCAGAATGTCCAATATATTCAACTACCAAATGCATCAGAATACCCAATGTATTTTAAGCTATGTTATGTGTGACAAGGGACATGGGACGATTGATAAGGGATAAGGGACAAGGAACAAGAGACAATGGACAAGGTACATCACTGCTTATTCATATTCTCATATTCTTAATCATATTCTCATTTCTTGAAAAAAATAAGGTTTTTGGGGTTGTAATACTAAACAAGCAAGGGCACTATACCAGTAGTAGTAGTCACAGGTGAAAGGGAGCTATAATCCCTTTCACTTTCTTGACCTATGATATTCAAGCTCCCTTTCACCTGTGACTACTACTAATAGTATAGTGCCCTTGCTTGTTTAGTGTTACAACCCCTAAAACCTTCTTTTTTCAGGAAATGAGAAAAACAGTTCCCGCTAGAAATATCGTTATTTCGTGTTCGAACTCATTCTCTAGTATGAAATGGCCTTTGAAAATTAGAAGTGAACTCATTTTTGGTGTGTCTCACTGATGAATAATTTGTAAACGTGATAAATTGCTCTCTTTCCGAGTTGTAACTGTGTTCATGATTGATCCTGGCATTGCTATCTGTATTATACTCGTAAATATAAAGAGTTTTTAATTCCCGAAGGATGATTCAAGGACGATAATTGCTTTTCTCTGTAAAACAAGAGATTTATTGATAACAAAATGTAACAATTATTATAAGTACCAACGAATCTACTATAATTTATGAATTAACGATGTTCACTAACCTGTAAAACAAGAGAAAACAACATTTAAAGCCCTTATTCCGGGGTCTTTCTCTTCATTAGCGTTATTCTAATTACGGCACTAATTCACGGCACGTTGTTGTTCTCACCAATCAATTCGCACTGATAACAGACGGCTCTCTCGTAGAGATAATTTCGCCGGATTGTCGAGGATGCTGCAATCCCACATTGCCGCAAAGAGAAGCCAAGAATACGTAGGGTGAAGGCGTATTCTTTACATAAATATAGAAAAAAGTGCAAAATAATACACTTCAAATCTGTCACTTCAGTAATGAACACCGTAACAATTCGTGTTGGAACTTTCAAAATCTTAAAAAACGCGTAGTGCAGCTGAGTCAAAACTGAAGATATAGGAACCCTATCGAATAGCGGTGGGGAGTTGAGGTGAGACCTCAACAACGTTTCAACTCCTTCCTGGTGGCAACTGGACTCCGTAAAGTTGTAACAGTTCTTTTAGATCGATAGACCTCGTTTTCTGAATCCATAAAAACCAATAACTCAAAAAAAGTCAAATTTAGAGTTGTAACACGCAAGCAAGAAGCGATAATATGAGGTATGATGTATCTTCAGTCATTGTTTGTTGCTGATGATTACCTAACTTTCATTAAATGAAAGTGAATTTTACTTTGAACTCGTTACTTTTGCGTAAATAGACTAAGGATGGTTCCCACTATCTCGTCGCTTGTGATTTTATTCGTACTAACCAATAGCTTCGTGGCACAAGACCCCAAATGAAGCCGATATACCGAATTCCATCAAATTCAGTTCATTATAGCTAAGGAAAGTGCCGCTTACTGCAGACAAGCATTTTAGGATCGAATTATTAAAACATAATCATCAAATTTTGTGAGAGAAGGTTGAATTAATTTTGGTTTATTATTTTCAATAATGAAACTTTGGAATCGACCAAGAAAAAAAAAATTTGACACCCCCTCAGAATTTGATGGTTAACATTTCAAGGTACGTAGAATCCAAAACGCTGCAAATCATTGCTCAAAGGTTTATTATTTTCTGTATAGATCACCCTTCTGTATAAATCACTGGTTCTCCATCATTATCACCTACCACCATCTGTATTCTCCCTTGACCTTCCCTCTCGAATTTCAGCTTCCTGCGTTCAATAGGATTGAAAATGGCTTTGGAGCTCACTCAGCTGAACAGTGATCTGAAGAGTGAAGAAGATCTCCTCGAATGCTGGAGACGCCTGGAAGAGCACTTCCATTCAATAGGATTAAAAATGGCTTTGGAGCTCACTCAGCTGATCAGTGATCTGAAGAGTGAAGAAGATCTCCTCGAATGCTGGAGACGCCTGGAAGAGCACTTCCATTCAATAGGATTGAAAATGGCTTCGGAGCTCACTCAGCTGATCAGTGATCTAAAGAGTGAAGAAGCCTTTGAGCAATGATTTGCAGCGTTTTTTACCCACCAACATTTTTTGCTTCCTCACTACCGAAGGTAGGGAAGCTTTGTATTCGTGAAAGAATTGAAAAAAAAAAAGTCCTCCAAAATCAAAATTTCCACTTGCTTTTTGCGTTTTAGAGCTTCCCGAACAATTTTGGTTCCGTGTCTGTCTGTCTGTCGGTCTGTCTGTCTGTCGGTCTGTCTGTCTGTCGGTCTGTCTGTCTGTCGGTCTGTCTGTGGTCAATCCTTGTCCCAGGCAAAACTATACTAACCTGTGGTCCGATTTTGATGAAATTTTCAGGGATTGTCCGGGTTAGGTACTAGACGGTCCCCTATCAATTTCAGCACCTTCGGACCAATAGGAGCGAGTGCGCATTCGCAAACGTGAATTTCCTGGAACCTCGGTTTCTAATGAACCGATTTTGCTCAAATTTGGAGGTTAGTTAGGGACTAACTTCTAAGAGACACCCTATAAGTTTCAATCAAATTGGTCAAGCAATAGCCGCTGCGCATGCGCGAACTTTAAATTTATTGTTACAACCAAAACTGCGCAACTATTCAACCAATTTCGATGAAATTTTCAGGGATTGTGTGGTTTAGGTCCTAGACGGTGGACCGCTAAATAAAATTCTACGTTGAAAATACAAAATATTATAAACTATAATACCTTATAAAAATTATGAAAATATTATAAACATTAATACCTGCAACCCTATCCCGCATATTATCGCCAATATTTTGGTATTCAATAACTCTTTGAATCATAATTTTTTCGCCAACTGATTGTATACGTCCATGTTACAATGAGTGAGGAAGCTATACTGCCCACCCAACTTGGCAGACGTTTTTTACTTACCAACTTTTTTTTACCTACCAGCTAGGTACTAACTACCACACCATACTGGCTTCACACCTTCACAATCAAGTTTATTAGAAAGAACTAAACGCTTCACACTCGATTGGAAAAATAGAAAGCTTCATATTGAAATTTGATTACTGGTTACGCAGAAGGCAAAACTGTATACAAATCGAAGAAATGAACAGCGATCGCATTTTAGTCTGATAAAGTTTGAATGGAGATTAGACCTCTTTTGCGATTCACACTCATGATTCTGTTTTATCGAAGGAAAACCTTCAAGTACTCGTAGGGACCGAACGGTTTGTCGTACAGAGCTCCGGGTGGTCTCAAAAATTTTCAAAAATTCAATACTATTTAAAATTGGTGAAAAAACGATAGCTTTATTTCGAGAGTTTTCGAGCTAGGGCACTCTTGAAAATTTCAACCCTTAAATTTCACCCCTTAGAAGTGACCTACATCAACCAAAAGCTTCGCGGCACAACTAGACCCCAAATGGAGCCCATATACCAAATTTGAACCAAATCGGTACAGTGTTGCTAAGAAAAGTGCCGCGGACGGCGTACGGCGTTCGGCGGACGGACGGAAATTTTTGGTTTATTATTTTCAATGATAAGCCTTTGGAATCGAGCAAGAAAAAAAAAAATTTTAACCCCCCCTCAAAATTTGATTGAATTTCCTAGATCGAAAATATATTCCGTTTGTACTCTTGTACGTGTGACTTGTGTTTTATAAAATAGAATAAAGATATCTTACTCAAACAACACTCTGCATTAGTAATCCGTTTTAGACCATTCTGAATCCAAATCTGCGAAAAAAACCATAGGTGTATATGTCTGTGTGTGTGTGTGTGTGTAACAAAATCTTGTGTACTCTGCCCAGGCCTTAGTTCTCAACCGATTTTCCTGGTTCTTTTGGTTTATTATTTTCAATAATGAACCTTTGGAATCGACCAAGAAAAAAAAAAATTTTAACACCCCCTCAAAATTTGATGGTTTACGTTTCAAGGTACGTAGAATCCAAAAATCGAATAAAAATTTGGCCGTCCGTCCGCCGTCCGCCGTACGCGGCACTTTTGCCACTTAGCATTGACCGATTTTGATGAAATTTGGTATGTAGGCTCCATTTGGGGTCTAGTTGTGCCCCGAAGCTTTTGGTTGATGTAGGTCACTCCTAAGGGTTCCAAAATCAATTTTGAAATTTTGAAAACGCCCTAACTCAAAACATTTCGATATAAAGGTATTGTTTTTCCTTCAATTTTGGATTCTATGGAATTTTTAGAATTTTTTGAGACCACGCGGAGCTCTGTAGGACAAACCGTTCGCTCCCTACGAAAATTTAAGGGTTTATATTGATATATATATATATATAAATCAAAACACGAGTGTGAATAGCAAAAGAGGCCTAATCTCCGTTCAAATTAGAGCTGACCGAAAAGCGATCGATGGTTGGTGATTTTGATTTTTTTATTTTTTTTTAATTTTTTTTTTAATTTTGTTTTGGTTTACTATTTTCAATAATAAGCCTTTGGAATCGAGCAAGAAAAAAAAATCTTCAACCCCCCCTCAAAATTTGATGTTTTACGTTTCAGGGTACGTAGAATACGAAAATCGAATAAAAAAATTTCCGTCCGTCCGCCGTACGCCGTACGCCGTACGCGGCACTTTTCTTAGCAACACTGGACCGATTTGGTTCAAATTTGGTATATGGGCTCCATTTGGGGTCTAGTTGTGCCGCGAAGCTTTTGGTTGATGTAGGTCACTTCTAAGGGGTGAAAATTAAGGGTTGAAATTTACAAGAGTGCCCTAGCTCGAAAACTCTCAAAATAAAGGTATCGTTTTTTCACCAATTTTAAATAGTATTGAATTTTTAAAAATTTTTGAGACCACCCGGAGCTCTGTAGGACAAACCGTTCGGTCCCTACGAGTACTTGAAGGTTTTCCTTCGATAAAACAGAATCATGAGTGTGAATCGCAAAAGAGGTCTAATCTCCATTCAAATTTTATCGGACTAAAATGCGATCGCCGTTCATTTCTTCGATTTTTATACAGTTTTGCCTTCTGCGTAACCAGTAATCAAATTTCCATATGAAGGTATCTATTTTTCCAATCGAGTGTGAAGCGTTTAGTTCTTTCGAATAAACTTGATTGTGAAGGTGTGAAGCCAGTATGGTGTGGTAGGTAGTACCTCGCTGGTAGGTAAAAAAAAGTTGGTAGGTAAAAAAAATGTTGGTGGGTAAAAAACGCTGCAAATCATTGCTCAAAGGCTTCTTCACTCTTCAGATCACTGATCAGCTGAGTGAGCTCCAAAACCATTTTTAGGACGTCCCACAGTAAGACTTGGGCGTCCTTATGCGATCGATCTGGGGTGAAGTTGGACAACACTCAACAGAAAAAAAAATAACCACACAGTAATCCGTTTTAGACTATTCTGAACCCAAATCCGCGAAAAAAAACCATAGGTGTATGTCTGTGTGGGTGTGTGTGTGTGTGTATGTGTGTGTGTGTGTGTAACAAAATCTTGTGTACTCTGCCCAGGCCTTAGTTCTCAACCGATTTTCCTGGTTCTTTTTTTGTTCGTCGCGGAAAACTATCTAGTTGTGCACTACGGTCGCCGGAATTTCGAATTTTGCCTTTCAAGGGGAGGAAAGGGGGGGATTAATGCTCGAAAAACGTGCGTTTTTGGGCATAATCTTGTGTTTTTCTGCACAGGCTTTAGTTCTCAACCGATTTTCGTGGTTCTTTTTTCGTTCGACGGGGAATACTATCTAGTTGTGCACTACGGCGCCGGAATTTTGAATTTTGCTTTTTAAGGGGGGGAAAGGGGGGGGGGTTAATGCTTAAAAAACGTGCGTTTGCGGGTATAATCTTGTAAACTCTGCCCAGGCCTCAATTTCCAACCGATTTGCGTGTTTATTTTTTGTTTGACTCAAATAACTTCTGAGTTGTACATGATTTTACCAGAGTACCAAAATTCGCAAGGGGAGGGGGTGAATGGGGGGATAATATTCACAAAATATCTGATTTTTCAATATTTCGGTTCCTTTACTGCTTACTAATTGTACCCAAGCTTTGAAATTGAGGAAAAATTCTCATTATACCTCCGGATTTTCATGAATTATTCTCTGTACCACCATGGAACTAATAGTGGTGCCACCATGGTGCCATGATGCCATGAACCGATTATTCGCGTTTTTTTTTTTTTTTTTTTTTTGTGTTTCACCTTGAATACGGATGTGAACTTCGACGGACTGCCTACCAAAACTAACAGATGAAAGTTCAATGTTACGACGTATTTCCGCTTTGGTGCCAGACTGGCACCATTGTTGGCGTTGGTGAGGTGGTGGGGGGGGGGGGGGGGGTGAACTCGAATTCGCATGTTGGGTATCGTAGATCATGAATTTTAAAATGCTCTCCAGATTCGAGGCTCCCATGCCGCTAGAAATGTTAAGGTGGATAATGGGGGGGGGGGGGGTCAGTATTTCTTGCCTAAAGTAATAAATAAATTACATCGAGTGAGACAGTTTTTATCACTTAACAACTGGTTAAACTGATCCAATACTTATCCAATGGGACGTCCCCTGGAATGCATGCATTACTAAACAATATGTTTACTCCTATTGAATGGAAGTGCTCTTCCAGGCGTCTCCAACATTCGAGAAGATCTTCTTCACTCTTCAGATCACTGATCAGCTGAGTGAGCTCCGAAGCCATTTTTACTCCTATTGAATGGAAGTGCTCTTCCTGGCGTCTCCAGCATTCGAGAAGATCTTCTTCACTCTTCAGATCACTGATCAGCTGAGTGAGCTCCGAAGTCATTTTCAATCCTATTGAACGCAGGAAGCTGAAATTTGAGAGGGAAGGTCAAGGGAGAATACAGATGGTGGTAGGTGCTATTGATGGAGAACCAGTGATCTATACAGAAGGGTGATCTATACAGAAAATAATAAACCTTTGAGCAATGATTTGCAGCGTTTTTATTCGATTTTCGTATTCTACGTACCTTGAAACGTAAAACATCAAATTTTGAAGGGGGGGTTAAAAATTTTTTTTTCTTGCTCGATTCCAAGGGCTTATTATTGAAAATAATAAACCAAAATCGAATAAAAATTTGGCCGTCCGCACGCCGTACGCGGCACTTTTGCCACTTAGCATTTACCGATTTTGATGAAATTTGTTATGTAGGCTCCATTTGGGGTCTAGTTGTGCCCCAAAGATTTTTTTTTGATGTAGGTCACTTCTAAGGGTTCCAAAATCAATTTTGAAATTTTGAAAACGCTCTAACTCAAAAAATTTTGACATAAAGGTATTTTTTTTTCCTTCAATTTAAGATTCTATAGAATTTTTAGAATTTTTTGAGACCACCCGGAGCTCTGTAGGACAAATTATTCGCTCACTACGAGAATTTAAAGTTTGGACGTACGATAAATCAGAAACACGAGTGTGAATCGCAAAAGAGGCCTAATCTCCGTTCAAATTAAAGCTGACCGAAATGCGATCAATGTTTTTTTTCATGTTGGATGGTTGGTGGCTTTGCAGACGAGTGATCTATATAGAAAAATAAAAATAATAAACCATTGTGTAATAATTTGCAGCGTTTTTCTCGCTCGATCCCAAAGGTTCATCATTCAAAATAATTAACTAAAAGGGTGTTCATTCGAGCTGACGGCTTTTTCCAACGTTGGTATCAAACATGCTTTCGGTGGGGTACCAGTTTTTGGCAAAGTTTCTGCAGATCGGAAGCTCCTGCACATTCAAATGGTCACCCTTTCAAGGAACCCTACTTCACTATGGGAACCCTAGGGTGGTTCATTGAAGTTTCCGAAGCCGTTCAATTCATCTTCATGCGTCATTGACAACCTATATTGAAGAGCTATCCATCTTAATAAACGAATTCCGATCGAACGATGTATAATGAGTTGACGGTTCAATCCAGGACGTCCATTGCGACTAACAGGCTAAGAGGTGCCTATTGAGAGGCCGTCATGGGGAGGTGACGAATGTGACATAATGAGGAAGGGATCCGGACGCTGGAATCAATTGTCTCTTGACTCCCTCGGTCAAGGATTCTCCTAGTGGTTGACCATTAGTGAGTCAACATAATGAACCCGCGTCTCACATGCATATGGAGATAACCCTGAGTACAACTGTAATATCAGGGTACAGAATAATAATCATTTATTGGTGCTAAGATCATTTTGAAAAACAGTTCGACTCTTTTCATAACAAACTTGAACAACATATTAGTAATAAAACCTATATTTCAATATCAAGAACAACAGGACCACAACACTTCAGAACAAAAATAAACAACCTGCAGGTTTACTGTAAAATCAATCATGTAAATGTTGACAAGTAAACCTGTAGCAAGATGATGCATCAAAATGATGGATCAAATAAGAAAAAAAATCATTACCAACTCAAAATTAGAGTATATATGTATATATAGTATATATATACTATTGGAGTATAGTATATGTACCTCCTATGTACATAATAATCGAACTGAACACAGCACCTACCTCGTAATATGACGATTTGAGAGGAAATCCTGAGCGGACTGAAGAATGCTCCTTTTGGTTTATTATTTTCAATAATGAACCATCTAAATCGAGCAAGAAAAAAAAGAAGAATACTGTAGTCAACAATCTCGTCTTGTCAATAGTTCTGGGCCGGGCGATCATCCTAACCAGCACACCCACATCCACCAACGGTTCCGTGCCGGTTCAGGGCCAGCCGACGAATTACTATCAAATTCCACTTCCTCATCTTTTCCCAGTCGAGTTAATTCCAGTTAATTTAAGTCATTCAGTTCAAAATTTGAGTGATTAACAAATATTAAAAGCTTGTTTTTAACCCTGAAATGTAATCGATCGAAAATATGTACTTGATTGAATCGTTCGGAGTAAATTTTACTCCGTTTGGAAAATCTCCTTTTTCCTATTGTTTCTTCCCATTCCTCCATTTTATAGGTAGTATTTCTACCATTGTGAGAGCTCCTTAATTGAGCTCCTTAAAGAGCTTCCTAATTGGTTTTTAGAGAAAAATCATCCCCTCCTTCTATTGGTGTTTACAAATAATGGTACAAATTAGGTATTTCCTTTGACTTTTTATGTTTTTACTCTTTATTTCTGTAGTGAACTTAATTTATGGACCTCCGATCCATTTTTTAAAATGAAAAAAACTAATATCACCATTCAATACAGCGCCAATGTTGGATAATATCAAAATACTTGAGTAATAGCAGAGTAATACTTACGTAGTGTACCGTTCCAGGGTTCATGTTTTCTCCAAAATTTTGGACAACCCCAAATTGTGCCTTTTTCAATATTTTGTCACAATTTGAATGTTTTAGTTAGTTAGCCTCTCATATTGGTTACTGTCTAGAATGATACTGCATCACTCCAAACATAAGAAGATTGTATGTAATAGAATTCAATAGGTAGCTCAACTTACCTCCTTCGGAAATTTGAATTTTGGTGACGTTTGAATCCAGGATACAATTAACAATATTGTGGAAATCCGCGAATATTGGGAGAAAGTACTGTGCCAGGTATGGTGTTGATTTCAAATATATTGCTCATTATGTTCATTTAATTTGTATCTACGAAATCCAATATTATTATTATAACTTACGACGCTTACAAACTAAAACAAAACCTCAAATTGGATGTCATAATTGAAGTAAAGTTCCAATTTCAAGATTGTGGGGTAAACTGAACACTAGAAAACTCGACGGGTGAAAGAGGAAAATTGAGAAAGAAAGGTTGCTATTGTTGGTGGGTTCCAATCAACTGAAAAGCCTTTTGTCCAGAAAAAATACGTAGGTATAAGAGCGGGCTAATTAACAGGAAGATGAGTGGAATTGGTGTCACTTTAAATGGTTAATGATGATGAAATGACCACTAGAATTATGATAACTTGATTGAAGTACCTACTCCATTTCAATTATTGGACTTGACGTTTGATGGAGCTATAATTAACCGTTGTTTACATGTAAAACGGCTTAAAGCCTGGGAATAGGTGAATGAAAGAAAATAATGAACTAGGTAATTCACAACCGCGAAGGTTGCTGTAGATAACTTGACTGTCATTATTATTGTTTGTTTATAAAATAGTTATTTGAGCGCGTTCGACAACGCAGAGTCACGGGCGCTAAACAGAACATAATGAAATACCTATGTGTTATAAATCACAAATTCTTCAAATTTCGTAGAAAATAGACAATGACTTCAAGGCGTTGAACCGGTCATCTAGGATACTTGAGTTGTTCAAAAGTTCTTTGATGTTTCTTGGAATGGTCGGGATAGAGAGGAACACTGGGCAGATGGTAGACCGTCATGTGCATCGGCATGAATTGCAAACAGGTGGAGGTGGTCGTGGTTGAGATTCCATGAGGTAACCATGGGTAAGTCTCGTATTACCTATCCGCAGACTTGTTAGGACGATTTCTTCTCGACGATAATGTTGAACTGATCCATCTGGGAGTGTCTTTGTTAAACTCGAGGAAGACCAAGCTCGAACATTTTTTTTTTTAACTTTCCATAGCTTTCGATAAACCATACGACTCCACTGAAAATTGGAGTGTAATCTGACTGAATATATATTTGTGAGGAAACTCGTTCATTACTTTCACATTTTGCGGCTCGATCTACCATCTCATTCCCAGGTATGCCATAATGCCCTGGAGTCCAGAAAAGGATGACAGTTACACCGTTATCTTGATGGTACTAGATGCAAAGAAGAATTTTCAAAACCAACGGATGAGAGTCAACTCCTTTCTTTATTACCATCAATTATTACTAAATAACAATAATTTTTTTTAACAAACTTTTGTTATTTTTTAATGAAATTAACTAAAAAAGTTAGAAATATATTAACTCCAATAAGAAATATACCACTTATAAGTCCTGAGTACCCTCTAACAATAATTAAGCTTCTTCGTCTACAGCAAAATAATTCCATGTCGTACATAATAATAATTATTTACTTCTAACACTAAAACTTTACACACCTTAATTATTAAAATTTCACGTTTTCATCACAGTACCAATTTTATAAATAAAAGATTTACGTTTTGTTGGAATAATTAACAACCGTTTTTAGCACATTTTTCCTCTTGCTATCACAACATAACACGCTTTTATTTTTTATAGAATTGGGACTGCGATAAAAACGGGTAGTTCAAATAATTGAGATGTAAAGTTCCAGTGTTAAAAATATATAATTACGAACGATATGGAATTATTTTGTCGTAGTCGAAGAATCTTGATTATAAGATGTTATATTATTAGAGTTAACTTATTTTTAGTGATTCTATTAACAAAAATAATAAAATGCTCTTGCTCTGTTTTTAAAGAAGGTTTTTTGTTTCCGAGTCTTTCAAGGAAGCTGAAGTTTAGTTTCACTTTTCAAGGTTGAAAAAAATGTTCTCAAAAATCAAAATTTCCACTCCCGTTTTACGTTTTAGACCTTCCTGGACAATTTTGGTTCTATGTCTATCTGTGTGTCTGTCATGAAATTCTTGACACACCCATTTCTCACAAGATTTCGATGAAATTTCATGCAGTTCCAGATGGTGAGTTGAAGTGGTGGTGTTGGTGGATTGTTGAAGTAGATCCAGATAGGTAGGTGAACTTCAAGAGAGGTTTCAAACAGAAACAAAATTTCTCAAACAGAGAATTTTCCAGCTGAGCTGCAGCACTGACTCTCAAACAGAGAATTATTGATTAACTTTGTTGAGCAGGAGGTGTTTGAAAGAAGGTTAGCTTGTAACTGGACTATTAGGCAGAAGTGAAGTGAAGGTCCTGCAGGTTGGCTCTTGCAGGCAGATAAGAGGCCAGGCTGGTGGTCCTGAGATAAAGTTAATCCCCAGGGGAGATAATTGACCTCTTGAGGGCACTACACTTCACAACACTCTTATTGTTGTCCTTCAGGCCTATTCAATTCACAGGTAGGTACCTACCTACATTTTATTATTAACATTAACAATTTAAGTATTTATTAGCATTTTAGTTATAAATTTTAGTTTTACATAGATTAGTTAGTTATAAGTTAGAATTAAGTTTTAGTTTTCAAGTTAATTTAAGTAGGTACTTGAAACTACAACTACTGCCACTGCTACTGCTGCTGCTGCTTGCTACTTGCTACTGAATTATTATTAAGTAGCTATAAATTTAGTTTTATAGTTTTGGCTTTCAGTGGCCAAAACAATGCGAGTTGGGGTAAAGATGGTCCCCTATGAAAATCACGGCCACCAAATTGAATGAATTTTGTGCACATGCGCGAATGTGAAATCCTTGTAGCAGCCATAAATTTTACATTTTCCAACAATATTCAGAGATTGTGCGGGTTGACATGGAGAGTTCCTATGCAAGGTACTTGGAGATTGATGTTTTGAGATAAACTACTATGGATAGGATTATTTACATAATCATTTAACGGATACGAGGAAGCTATGAGCCACACCCACTTGGCAGACGTTTTATTAAATTTTATTTCTTCTTGCATTAAGCTATTTCTTTGACAATTTTGATTACGTGCTGGTGTCTTCTCATTCTATCTGAATTCGGAAAGGGCAATGGTCCATTTCGATAATAAAATGGGTTCAGGCCCCCTTCGAAATCCTTAAAAAATGAGGCCGTAAAGGCGTTTTTGCGACCTCCCTTCGACACCCGCGGCCTCCTTCAGGAATTATAAACAAGGAATTGCGGTGGGAACTCCAACGGGGGGTCCCATTTCAGATAAGGTGAGAAGGGGGATGAGGTGAGAGCTGGGTGGAGGACGGCGCCTGCGCGCTTCCGCTCAGGCTCTTATAGTTTGCTGAGACGATGCTGATCGTACTCGCGGTCAGTGGGTCTTCGGTTCAGTAGTACGTGTACCAGCACGCGTAATGGCAGTGAGTATTATTCAGAAACACCACATATTAATTTGTTTCTCCTAATTACTTTTAAAACGACAATATAACGATGTTATCGATTAAAAAACTAGTTTCTTCACTTTTTTTCCACAAAATCTGGGTTCTTAATTCTTGAAGTGAAAAAATTGTTGATATCTCCTAACCCTAACTGAACATGTTGTCACTGGTGTCACCGAAAACATCTTAAGAATTTCACACCTGACCCAAGATAACACCGGAGTAACCAAAATTAAATAGCATTTTTAAATTTAATGGGCAAAGTTGAATTTTTTTTATCATTCATCGTGAGCTCTGGAAATAAATTATTTTATGACAAAAATGTTCAAAATTTGTTCATTGATTTCTGCGGACATTTATTTCGTAATTTCATCATCAGACTTCCTATAGGTAACAAAAATATTTCTAAATTCACCTCTGACCACAAATTTTCAAAATTGCTATTTAATTTTGGTACATTGTGATAGTGGTGGAATTTCTAAGATATTTTCAGTGACACTAGTGACACCATGGTCCAATTAGGGTTAATTTGAATTTGGGATGTTAACCATGTGAGTAATAACATATGCTTAACTACTACAATACGAAGTTTCCATTAGTTTCAAAATCTCAACATTTTGGTGGATGTTCAACTGTTTAGTTACTATTATGGATTTAACTATACTATGATAGTTTTATGGCATGGGTGCTTAATCACTATGAATAAATGATTAATTCCACTTTGGAAACCATAGACTCTTTCGTGATTGAAAATCATAAATGAAAACCTTGGATTTCACGCTCTACAGGGAAGATGAGGTACGTTTCCCCGAGGAATGTCACAATTGAGGCGGTGGGGGGAAAAGGGGCACATAGGGCAAAAATGACTTCTGGGATATAAGCGCTTGAAGTTTTACATTCGTATGAAAAATAACTTTTTCACCTTTTACCATTTTTCTGATGTTTTTGTCTGATGCCATAACGTATCCTGTAGCTTAAACGAACAATAAAAACGCTGCAAATTATTGCCCAAAGGTTTACTATTTTCTGTATAGATCACCCTTCTGTATAGATCCCTCCCAACCAACCGTAGGTACCTACTAGGGCATATTTGAAAAATTCAACCCTTCATTTCCATGTGGTTGGTGGTTGACATTGAAATTTTTAGAAATGCCCTAGTAGGTAGTAGGTACCTACGTAGGGAGGGATCTATACAGGAGGGTGATCTATAAAGAAAATAATAAACCTTCGTGAAATAATTTGCAGCGTTTTTGAAAGTTATCAAGAATTAAAACATGGTTTTATGACATCGTTTTTGAATTTTTTTTTTTTTTTCGTCGATTTCTTTGGACATTTTTGTCATTGACTTCCATGAGCATGACTCACATGCTCTGTTCAATAACTTCCACTTGGCACAACATCAGTCTCAGCGAAGAATTTTTTGCCAATACTTCTTGCAGTAACCATCACAAAATGATCGATATCCATTATACTCTTGTTCTTATTCTTCCAGACTGTCGAAAAAGGAAACATGAGCTCTTGGGCCCCTTTTCCACCTACTGCCTCAATTCTATGATTGTATTGTTGAATTGATTGATGTATTTCCTCAGGTAAATCCACCAAAACTCAGAAAATTGAAGAAAACAGTAACGGGGTTACCAGTTTAGGGTTCACAAAAATCACGATTATTTCATATATTTTAAGATCACAAGTAAGTTCAGCTAAAATTTGAACGGAGACTAGGCCTATTTTGCGATTCACACTCGTGTTTATGATTTATTTCAAGTCCAACCCATCGTATTGAGCAAACTGCTGGCCCTACAGAGCTCAGGGTGGTCTCATTTTATTCTAAAAATTCAACACTATCCTATGTTGATGGTGAACAACATCTTTATATCAAAATTTTTTGAGCTAAGGCGTTTTCAAAATTTCAACCCTTATTAGAAGTGTCGTACATCAACCAAAATCTTCGGGGCACAACTAGACCGCAAATGGAGCCCATATACCAAATTTCATCAAAATCGGTCTACAGTGAGGAAAGTGCCGCGTGAATCATATGGCGGATGGACTGCCAAATTTTTATTCGATTTTTGGATTCTACGTACCTTGAAACGTAAATCAAATTTTGAGGGGAGGGGGGGTAAAAAATGTTGTTTGTTGGTCGATTCTAAAGGTTCATTATTGAAAATCATAAGCCAAAACATCCTAACACACATAAATTATGAAGGGCTCGCACTATAAGGGAATTTTGAAAGTTTACGCCATCGTAAGTTGAGTATGGAAAGTGAAGTGATTTGGAGGAATGTTGTACAAAATGAATCTATATGAATTGGATCAGGATCGCATTCAAGGACTGGTCGGCTGACCAGATACAGGAAATCTTTACATATTAATGTTATTGCATAATTAATAAAGATCAGTCTTTGAAACAGCTTTGAGTCACTCTTCTCGCCGCCAGGTCGAACACACTTTGGACGAAGGCCATGAAAGAAAATTGTATTATGAAACATCTAGTTCTGTTTACGTATCATCGAGAAATTATTTCGCTGAATACTTCATTTTGAAGTACAGGGTACACTCGTTCAACCTTCTGGAGCTGAAAATTATTATTATTGAATTAACAATACAAACAAAGGAATTAATAATTCAATAAACGTATTTAAAACAGTAGGAGGGCTTGCAATCAATCAATTATAATTTATGTTCACCAGGGTACAGATAACCATGGATTGTTTTTTTAACTGATTAATTCCGAGTTTCATATTATTAACTCATTCACTCTAAACTTTGGCGGGATACGCATATAAAGCAGTTCTGCGTGGGATGCTTCACCTGAATAAACTTATTGGCAGTTCGGAGAACCCAATTGTTCATGAAGAACAAGTAGACAAACACTCCATCTTCTCTTCGAACTTGCGATTTATTTGAAGGGGAAACCTGGAGAAGTTTCCGTAGGTAGTTTAAACACTTCAACAGTCAAGAAATCAAGTTTACGGAGGATTTAGGTCAATAAATTATTATAAGAACTAATCTGGTTGATTTCAGGGTGGTTTATGTTGTCCTTTGGCTGTCTTAATATCGATAGGGTGGAGGTTGTATCCGTTTTGAGGATACAAATGACATACTTCTAGATCAGAGGATTTTGGTTTATTATTTTAAATACTAACCTTTCGAATCATGTGGAAAAAAATGTTATTTAAATCATGAACCGAAATTTCTGAAATTTATGTAAAAGTTGTATGAGCTCCATTTGGGATTTGTGCCCCGAAGATTACTGGTTATGAAAATTTGTCAACTATCAATAATCATTTTCAAATATTATTGACTTTTTCGAATCAAATAAGACTACTCAGTGTTCCGGAAGACCGACGTTTTGCTCCCTGTGAGGTAGTAGGATTGGAAGAAAATATTAGAAACACGAGTGTGGAACTTAATTTACTTTTTACCTCACATCTTGAAACGTTAAACATAAAATGTTGTGAGTCTCATCATTCTCAAGGTTCCATTAGATATATTAATATACAGGGTGGTCCTTAATGAACGTACCACCCTTTCAATTTCGTTGTTTGTGGGGAAATCAAAAAACTTGTCGAAGTAACTCCCCTTATTTTTTTGTAAAGAATTCAGGAAAAATACTTTTGCGCAAAAAAATTGCGCGCAATTGTGCGCAATTGACACTAACTTTGTTTTTTCAAATACGAACCCCCATTTTTTATTGCAGATTTAGATTCTACGTCAAATTTCATGAACATTTTACTTCGACAACTTTTTTTTTCCGCTGCGCGAAACGGGCGCCAGGAGCGTTCAAAGTTGCTAAAGTCATCAAAATTGCGCAAAACATGGATTATGGTAAACCCCAAGTGTGGCACATGACTTTACATTGTTTTTCAGCGCTGATTCACGTGGTGCTGTCAGTTTTTAGATTTAGCTCAGTTTTTTCGATTTCATAAGCTTAATCTACGTCTTTTGGTGAAATATTACAGTTTTTCCGAAGTATCAACTTTGGCAGTAGATTTATTTTCCCTCACCCTTTCGCACCCCGGGCTTGGGACCGGCTAAGGCGGGCTTAAAAATAAATCACACTCCTCGATAATTTTTCTGCTAAAATACAACAAAAACAATTCCTTCTTTTTTAAAAAAGATTAAAAGAAAAATTCCTAGATAATTTTTCTGCTAACATACAACAAAAACAATTCCTTCTTTTTTAAAAAGGAATAAATGAAAAAAAAATAAGAAAATAAATCGTTCATGATTTCTCAGAGTATCCTTCTGGGTGCAGGAACTAAGCCACTTTTTTCTTTAAAAAAACGACCATGTTTCTGGCTGTTATTTCGGGTTCATCAAGTCCAATAAAAAAACACCACGTTATTTATTTTTAAGCTCGCCTTAGCCGGTCCCAAGCCCGGGGTGCGAAAGGGTGAGGGAAAATAAATCTACTGCCAAAGTTGATACTTCGGAAAAACTGTAATATTTCACCAAAAGACGTAGATTAAGCTTATGAAATCGAAAAAACTGAGCTAAATCTAAAAACTGACAGCACCACGTGAATCAGCGCTGAAAAACAATGTAAAGTCATGTGCCACACTTGGGGTTTACCATAATCCATGTTTTGCGCAATTTTGATGACTTTAGCAACTTTGAACGCTCCTGGCGCCCGTTTCGCGCAGCGGAAAAAAAAAGTTGTCGAAGTAAAATGTTCATGAAATTTGACGTAGAATCTAAATATGCAATAAAAAATGGGGGTTCGTATTTGAAAAAACAAAGTTAGTGTCAATTGCGCACAATTGCGCGCAATTTTTTTGCGCAAAAGTATTTTCCCTGAATTCTTTACAAAAAAATAAGGGGAGTTACTTCGACAAGTTTTTTGATTTCCCCACAAACAACGAAATTGAAAGGGTGGTACGTTCATTAAGGACCACCCTGTATAACTAAAATTGCCTCTCCCGTTATAAATTATAGAAACGTTTTGTTAGAGATTTCCAGTCAGTTTTGGTCTCGGAACTACCATTTTGATTGAATTTTCATCCTAAGTAAGTACTTATTGTTTCGCCAACCGAATTTCATAGCCAACGGACCAATCTACATTTGGAACACTCGTGATCTAAAGGTCCGATTTAATAAAGTTTGGAAGGTTGTTCAGGCTTCGCTCAAAATTATGACTTATTAACCCATTTACGCTCGTAAATATTTTTATCCGATTTTTTCTTTAAAGTTTCATTTTGGTCTGGAAACACGGGAAAATTTTTTATAAAAATTCCCGACCCTTATTTTGGAAATAGGGTACAAGAAAAGTTGGGTGCCGTCTGGCAACGCTGGGCGTTAGGGGATACTGGGTTTCAAGATAGCTACAATAGACGAGAAGGGGTTTAAAAATCTTAAATTTATTTAAGTAACTAAATTACAACTAGAAATGAACTGAAAATATGAATGATATAAAATAAGAAACTGACTAAGAAGGTACTACAATGAAACACTCTCGTCTGCAAATGCAAAACCTCACTGCCTTATTGAAGAAAACTGTCCAAATGAATCCTAAGTTCTTCGAACCCGCCATTTTCAGCTCATTACAGTTCGGGAGTCATTAGTTTCCAGAGCATATAAACATGCTCTGGAAATTAATGAAGGCAAATAATGAAGGAAATTTCCTTAATTTGTTCTCAATCGTCCTTTCTGCTAAATGCCAGACACTGTCGAAATTTGCCTCAGTGGTTACGCGAGTGTGCAGAATTCTACTTCATCGTGGGGCGGATCAAGGCGTTGCGAATTTCATGAGATATTCACCCAATATCTGTCGGAGGAATAGAGGAAGGAAGAAGATAATAAGCGTACTATGGGTGGTTACTTCTAATACAGGATCAATGTCTTTGGGACACCAGCATCCACAGTCCAAATACCTGAAGATCGGCCACCAGAACTTTTTGCTTCTCAACCAGATGCTGTAGGTTACGGATGGTATAAAGGATCCATGTTTTTGGGACACCAGCATCCACAGCCCAAATACCTGAAGATCGGCCACCAGAACTTTTTGCTTCTCAACCAGATGCTGTAGGTTACGGATGGTATAAAGGATCCATGTTTTTGGGACACCAGCATCCACAGTCCAAATACCTGAAGATCGGCCACCAGAACTTTTTGCTTCTCAACCCGATTCTGTAGGTTTTTTTTTTTTTTTTTTTTTTTCGGCAGGCAGGTGAGAAAATCTTTAAGATCCACAGGTGGAGTTGGATCTCGTAAGATACCTGAAGGACCCGCAACTTCAAGGTTATGTGGGATTCAAACCCACTAAAAAAAAAAAAACACCTCCTTTTCTCCCACGTTGGAAGCTCAGCCTGGAACTGTTTAACACATTACTTCAGGCTGAGTCCTGGGACACTTCATTAGTTCTGGATGGCGGGTCGGACCAGGTGTTCCCTTCTCTGTCTCTCTCGTTCTAACAATGTCTTCCTTGTCAGGATACTCTCTACGTACGCTGCCACAAGACTCCAGCTCCTCTCACCTTCCAGCATCTTGCTGACGACAGCTTCTGGTGTTGAAATTTGGGGAGTTAATCCGAGCTCTGACAGCAGCTGGCTTCTTTCAGCCGCCCATTTGGTGCATTTGAAAAAGGTGTGTAGCGCATCATCATCTTCTCTCTTCTGACAGTGCGGACATGTTGGGACAGTTACCTTTCCCATTTTATGTAGATAGGCATAAAACAGTCCATGTCCTGTGAAGAATTGTGTGAGGAAAAAGTTTAATTCTCCATGCTTCCTGTCCGTCCATATCTGGATGTTTGGCACTAGCCTTGCGGTCCACCGTCCTCTATGTTCTCTTGTCCATATCTCTTGCCAGCTTACCATCGTGCAATCTCTTTCTTCCTTGGCTATGCGGGACCTGTCTCCTTCTTCCCTTCTGTCGAAAATTCTTTTTCGCTCTGAAGCCTTCAGCTGGATCGGTATGACACTGGTAAGCACAAAGATAGCGGGTTCTGACACTGTTCGGTATGCACAGGCGATTCGTAGAGCTCCTCTTCGCTGCACAGCTATCAGTCTCTGTCGGAGATACGCCACGCTCAGTGCATCCGCCCACACCTCCGCTCCATACAAGAGAATTGACTCCACCACTGTCATCATCAAGCGTCTCTTGCATGGTCTAGGGCCATTTATGTTTCTCATAAGGTGACAAAGAGCTGCCGATTTTTGTGCAGCCCTGTCTGCAGTCCTTTTTAAATGTTCACCAAAAGTGATTTTTGTGTCCAACATGACTCCTAGATATCTGGCTGCTGGTTTAGTTGTTATTTCAGTGTTTCCGATCCGCATTGGGGATGATGGTAGGTATGCGCTTACGGGTGAAGATGACTACCTCTGTTTTTGATGTAGCTAGTGCCAGGCTATGTTCTTCCATCCACTCCGTTACTCGTGTCATGATCTGCTCCAACTTGGCTTGGGCTGAATCCATTGTCCTTGCGAGTACTACTGCTGCCACATCATCAGCATATCCAACAAGGAAACAGTCCTCAGGCATTTCCAATCGCAGCACACCATCGTAAGATGCATTCCACAGTTGAGGACCCAACACTGATCCTTGAGCCGCTCCTGATGTGATCTCTTTCGTTCGTACCCCTTGAGCAGTCTCATATGTTAGTGTTCTGTTCTTAAGGTAACTGTCCATCACTGCCAATAGGTACGACGGGACCTTGAAAGTATTGCTCAGGGCCTCCATCATATCAGTCCATCTTGCAGAGTTGAAGGCATTTTTTACGTCGAGGGTCACCAGTAGTGCAAGGTTTCTTGAATGCCTACTGCCTTCCTGTGATTTTCTTACTGCAGTTACTACATCTGTTAGTGCATGGACAGTAGAGCGAACCCTTTCGGAAACCATACTGTCTAGGTGATAGATCCCCTGCCTGCTCTATTGCAGGCAGTAGCCGAAGCAGAAGTAGTTTCTCGAAACCCTTTCCAGCTGTGTCCAGCATACATAGTGGTCTCCAGGATGACGGCAAGGTTGGGTCCCCTTTTCCCTTATCTAAAAGGACCAGACGGGCAGTTTTCCATCGCCTACTAAAGACCCCAGTGATGAGGCATGCATTGTACATCCTCAGGAGTAGCTGTGGGCAGATTTCAGTGACTATTTTTAGTACCTCTGACGGTATGCCGTCGGGTCCAGGCGCTTTTTTGTTTTTCAATGCTCCAACCGCTTTTTTTAATTCGTCCACTGTGAACAAGGGTGTGTCTGTTTTTCTCATACTTCTAGAAATCTGTGTTTCTGGGAGGATGGGTTGGAAAGAGACCATTTACAATGGTCTCCATGACTTCCTCATTCATGAGGCTCGTTCCATCTCGTGCCTGGAATTTTCCTGTCACTATTTTGTAGCCACGACCCCATGTGTCCACATTTATTTCATCGATGATTTTTTGCCAACAGTCCGCTTTACTTTGTTTATTTCATGACGGAGTTTTTTCCTAGCTTCAGCAAATTCTGTATGTATTGTCAACCAATTTTCTTGTCTTCTACTTCTCTGGGCTCTACGCCTCAGTTGGTTGCATTCCCTTCTGAGTCTTGCAATATTTTCATTCCACCAGTAGACAGGAGGCTTGCCTGATTTTTGGACTTTTTTTGGCATAGACGCATTGCAGGCTTTGGTGAGAATCTTCATTGTTTCATTTACTATGACCTCCGCATCTACAGCTCTCATAGCAGGTGTACCTGGGACTTGGGATAAAGTACCTGGTCGGTACTTGTGATAACTCGCATCCAACAATTTATCCCCATCTTGCAGTACCTTCACTATTTTCTCTCTGTCCAATTTAGCTAAGTTCCAACCTTTAACCTGGTCAAAGTCTCTTCTTTGGGTGCATCTTTGTGGTATTGTGACTTGAAGTCAAAAGTAATGTACTGGTGATCACTTCCTGTGTACTCATTGATAACCTTCCAATTGCTTATCTTTCTGGCAGCATTTTCTGTGGCTAGGGATATATCTGGTATGGTACCCTCTTTGGCCTGGACGGTGGAAAGTAGGAGTATCACCTTCATTTAGAATCACTAGACCTGTCCTTGCTGCCATCTCTAGGATGAGCCTCCCCCTACAATCCGGATCAGGCATTCCCCATTCCAGGGCTCTAGCGTTGAAATCCCCTGCGACTATTGTGTCACCTGTTGTAATTTGTATAGCATCTTCTAGTTCACCCCAGTTTCCTCTCAAACTGACGAAAGGGTTCATTTGGTGTGAAATAGCAGCTAAAGTATGTGATTCCCCCTCTCTTGAGCCATACATATCCTGTTCCGCTTCCATGCTCTTCAATATGTCCATTTGACACTGCCCAGATTGCTGCTGTTCCCAAGTTGTCACTATACCATTTCCGATTGGTTTGATTATGATGTTGCTCACTGATGATTGCAATGTCTATATTCTTTTCTCTTATGAGTTGGAGCAGTAGGTTTTGGGCTGTTGTACTTCTATGTAGGTTGCCTTGCAAGATCTTGATCATGTTGTTGTAATTGTTGTCCTGACTGCATCCACATTCATGAGAGGATTGATTCTTCGGATATACCGATCCAGGGCCCGTTTGTAAACAGGGCAGTTTGGACTATCTACAGGATGGTTGTAGTCTAGGTTTATCCGCTTACAATTTGCGCATTTTTTTGGTTCTGGACTTATATTTGGTGGTAGGTTTGCCAGTGGGCAGGTCCTGCTGTCGTGGGAACCAGCACATCTAGCACAGCTTTCTTCGTTCAAACATTTGGCTGCTATGTGCCCATAACCCTGGCACCTGAAACACCTGGTGACCTCTGTGAAGTCAGATATGGGGCAAGTGTCCAGGCTGATATACACTCTGCCTTGTTTCAGGAACTCCTTCCTAAGAGCCTCTGAAATTCTTACAACCCAGATGCAGTCATCGTAAGGCACTCCGTTTGCATCCATCCGTCTTCCCATTTGGAAAAATGGGACGAAGACTTTTTGGAGCTCTTGTAGATGAGGGAAGAGAGCCCTTACCCAGGGGTTCTGCTCGTATATGTAGCTGGCAAGGTCATCCTTGTTGATTGAGCGATCAACTCGCCGTATCTTCACCATGAGGGGCCTGTCTGGTAGACGCTCTTTTTCTACTATAAACCCTGCATCGGCCAGCCGGTTGGTCACTTTGAGAGCTTGTTCGGGGGTGGCAGCTACAAACCTTGATTTGAGATGCACCCATGGGCCTAATTCCATCAATTTGTAGGCCTTCTTCTCTGGCGTTAAGTGTTTCTCGTATCTGCCTCTTCACAGTTTTTGGAGAGCACAAAGTCACTGTCTGGGCGTATGTTCGATGATTACGCCCATCATCACTGGTTGCAACTTCCATTTCTCTGTCCAGAGATGTTGCCTCTCTGGGTTTTTTGACGATGATTGATCGCTGAGGAGCATTTAACTGCTTCTTTGACCTATCAATGGCTATCTCCACCTTCCTTGACATAATTTTTTCTCTCTTTTCTGTGCGAGCCTTTCTTAGTCCGCCTTACTTTCCTTTTTCTTGTCACTGTCTCCCAATGTTCCGTCTCACTTTCTGTGACTGGAGTGGTCAAATTTACCTCTGATTCCGTCTCCTTTTCGAACCTAGGCCTCCTGCTGTCTAGACTTCGTTTGTCATCAGGCTTCAGATTGTTGCCCTTGGAAGGAGTCTGATTTTGCTGGTCTCGATCAAGCTCCCTTCGCTCAGCTCCCACTCTTCTCTTTACCACCTCCACTTTGTTTGACAAGGCCTTCAGACCTTCTCTCTCTAATTTATCTATTCTCCCAATTACATTTCGGTTTGACCTATCGATATCTGTCATTCTTGACTCCAACCTGTTTGTGTTCTCCAACATTGCCTTTTGTAGGTTCACCAACATCCCCATCACTTCGCTGGTTCCTACCTCGGAGCATGTGGATGACTCCGACACCCTTCTCTGCCTTCTCTCCTCTGTGACGAGCCTCTCTATGGACTCAACAGAGTCGGTGAGGTTTGAAAAGTCCCTCACTCTGTTACGGAGATACACAGTCTCCTCAGATAGGTCCTTGTATGCCTTCAGAAGTGGTAGTATTACCTCCTTTTTGAGGCTGTCTATCCTGTAAGTGACCTGCTGCAAAGGCCTCTGTCCTATGTGTTCTTTCACACTTCCCCAGGCATTCCAGTCTTCCTCCCAACTTTCCATGCACTCTTCAATGCCTTGAATGTCCAGTAGCTGGTGTCTGCCGCCAGCTTCCTGCTCCAGCCGCGTGAGTTTCGCTTTTCTCTGCAAGGAAATCCTTTTTCGTTTCATTTCTGCTTTTTCTTTCTGCTCTGCCATCTCTCTTGGTCTCTTGTGGGCTGCCCCCCCTGGGCTCCTTCCTGCTGTCTCGTAAATTCTCCCCTCCTCGCTGTCGGTTCCCCCCTGTGGCTTTTACTTCAAGTTGCGCTTGCAGCTGATCCATGCTTGGTGTTGGCACCTCGGCAGAGGGTGAGCCCTCACGCTCCCTGAGTACCTCTATAGGGTAAACCCTTTGCACTCCAATGGTTGGCACAAATCTCTCTATAGAGGTCAGCTCCTTTGCCAGGTTATTCACCGTTGGCGAGCTGGGTCTGGAGAGAGGTGGCGTATTTAGTGCCCTCTCGCACTCCTCAATAATGCGCCTGCTCTGTTCTGCGGTCAGTGGCTGGCTCCAGTCATCATCCTGGGTGGATGTCGAAGCTTCTGACTCACTAGCAGTGATGCACCCAGGCTTTCCGCACGATGCTGGTACAATTCTCTTTGTTATTGTCTGGGAATTAGTGATTGTCTGTCTCTTGGAATTGCCCCTTCTTACTTCGTCTACATTACCAGCTTAGGAGGAGGACGCCTATACTGGGATGTGGTGTCTCGTCTCTTGTCTTGATTAAACCAGCTCCAACCCTCTGGGATATTCGGCCCTTCTGGCCAGGTATCCTTATCTTTGTAACCAAAAGGCTTTTGATAAGGGTTGTAAACTACCCCGTCTGACTTTTTTGAACTAGGTGCGGTTTGCTGTTCCGGTACACTGGTAGAAATAGGTTTTACTGGTTTGTTGAAAAGCGCAGTTCTGGTATGAGTTGCTAGAGGGCTTATATCCCTTACCACTTGATCTGTGGAATCCTGTGCTTTACGCCTGTTTCTGTAGTTTTCCTCTTGTACTTCCTGAATGCTGTCTAACGATTGGTGGTACCTCTGTATGTCTTTACAGGTGTCTTGCCTCCTTTTAACGAACCGGTTGAAACCAGTTGGGTATATGACCCCTGTAGCCGACTCCAAGCAATATTTTGCGCCTATTCCTACCAGTCCTACTAGAGCGTAAGGACTCTTATTTACTACCAAATCCCCCGCAAACCCCGCAAGAGCACGTCTATCCGCTTTTCTCACGTCGCTAGCACTTCCTGCGAAATGATAATCGAAATCGTGCTCCTTAGCGATTTGATCGGAATGGCAAGTTGGTGGTGGAGCGTCTAATGGGTTGAAAGGTCCTAACCAATTGCAGCCTGGTGCGGTAAGTCCGTTTTCTCGGATATTTCTTAACATTAATAAATTAATTCCCGCGACAATACCGACTCAAAACACCTTCCGGTGGCAGCCGGTGTGGAAAAAAAAAGAAAAACAAGGAAAAAAATAATTAATAAGCAAGTCGGGGTCCGAAAATGTAGGTCACCGTGCAGACCGGCCGACAGCGGCCAGCCGCGCGAAAAAAAAAAAACAAACAAAAGAAACAACGACCAAACGTTGCCCCTTCTTAATTCACCTAGGTAATAATTTCTCAAGGCCGCTCGATTAATTACTAATTTATATGCCTTGTGTAATATTTAACAAAGATGATCTATAAAAAACTATCTTTGGTTCGTCCTGGGTGAGATGTTCTAAAGCTCCAGTCTGTATCTTCAATGGCTCCTCAGTAACAGAGTTCCGCCCTTTTCGAAGGGTTACGTTGACTTACTCGGAGATATTGACTTCAACAGCCACCGGGACCAATTACGGGTTACCACTGCCGAAAAAAACTGCAAAAAACCTAGGTTGACACCCTCTAAACACCGAAAGATAACTAACACTGTCACTCGTAGTTGTTCGCTCGACCGAGGTTCTGACTCGACTCCGAG